>BQNB010115869.1:0-18006 GCA_026074375.1 Tanacetum coccineum
ACCAAACTCACTAGAAATCTTCATTTTTGATCTTTAAGTACATGTACATCTCATTGGTAATTAATATTAGTCCTAATGGCTATTACACATTGGATAATAACCAAATTGTTTCTCTTTTGTCCCTTAGGCCACGACTAAGCAACAAACACACACAAATCCATAAGATTTGTATGATCTTAGGTAAATCTTGTACATCATGCAAGTAATTAAAGATTGTACTTCTGTGGTTTAACAAAACAAGATGTAGTTAACTAGAAAACTTTTAAAACCACCTCCTAGGGCACGAATTTGGTTCGGTTTGGGTTGTTTGTGAAACTAGGAGAGTTAACTAGCTCATTTCCTATAAATACACACTCACACTTAACACTTAACACTCTTACAACTCACACTCACTTAAACCATAAAAACATATACTCTTTTCTCTTGTTCGGGTCACAAACCGCACCCAAGCATACCCACACATCTTGTTTCGAGTCAACATATATTCACTAGGGTTTGCATACGCGACCTCAAGGGTTTACGTGAGCTAGGGTTTGAGTATACATTAAGATTTGAATTGGGTTAATATTTTGGGTCGTGTCTCACACGTAAGTAGCTTCTTTTTGCACACACACTCGAGAACAAGCTCTAGGACCACTTGTAAGTCGTATTCGAACCTATGGCAATTATACTATACATGTTTTCCTTGTTATCTAGATTATATGTCGCATATGGATATATATGATGCACTAGAGTAATTTCACGCATGTTAAATAATAAACCTGCTAGTTATACGCAATAACATTACGTATAACGACTTGTGTGGTGAAAGTGTGCAAGGAAACGCATAATCTATGAGATTATTAACAAGCGAAGGCTTTAAACCATTTGTTTATATAAAAACTTGGGCCTCGAGGTGTATGTATACCTTATATACGAACTTCTAACAAATCAATACGTAAACTTTCATGGTAAACAAGCTACGATGGCTTGGGATTGCATATGCAACTTTGACATACGAATGCATGTAATGCACGACGTATACATGTGATGAATACATGACTTAGGACACTAAACCACATTGTTCATAACACATAAATTACTAGGGAAAACCATGGGCCTTGTATGACCCACATAAGCTCACGGCTTGGGCCCAACCGGCCCAACAGGCCAAAACAGTGGAAACCCGTAGCTTATCATAAGCTCATTCGAGCTTATGGTTAAACTAGGAAACTCATTAGGCTACATGTATAACAAGCATGCCTTAAATAGAACCTTAATGAACCAAATGGACCCTATCTGGCCCAACTAGCCCAACTAGCCCAACTAGCCCAACAAGCCCACCCGGTGAGCCACGGCTTATTTATAAGCTCAACGTGCTTATTAGGAGTCCTACGAACTTGTTGCAGCTAATGTGGATCCCTAGTACCTTATAAAAAGAAACGGATCCATATTGGGCTTGGGTAGTCCACGTCATGAACCCACGAAACCTCGAAGCCACAAATAAGCTCCTACGGCTTATTTGTGAGCTCAAACAGCTTAAAAGGCTTGTTATAAACTTAAGAAGCTAATGGACCAAAATGAAATAAGCCCGAACCCCTAGAACCCTTATCGGGCTTGTATCGAGCCCAAACGGCCCAATAACATGGCTTATTTTGCTTATGGAATAAGCCAAATGTAAAACAGACCCTAATAAGCTTATTGAACATGGGAAATAAGTTAAAATCATTAAGAGGACCCTAATGGACCTTTTGCTAATTTTCGGTTAAGGCTGTTGGGCCAACGAGCCCAATAAGCTTCAAATAAGCTCATTCGAGCTTATTGATAAGCCAAACAGAATTATGTAGTTCAAATAAGCTTAACAAGTGCATGTGTGCTTTTTAAAACCTAATCGGACCTTTAAGATACTTATTGGACCTTAACGGGCCCAATAAGGTCCATTAAGCCAAAATAAGCTCTCACGAGCTTATTTATAAGCTGGAACAGCTTATATGACTTATTGGAGCTTAATAAAATCTAATGTCACTTTTTAGAACTTGATTGGACTTAAAATGCGATTTTTGTAAAGTTAAGGGACCAAAAGTGTAAATTACAAACTAGAGGGGCTAAACCTGTCAAAATTGGATTCCATATAATTAGGGACTGTTTTTGAAACATTTGAAATGCTAGGGGCTGTTTAAAACATGTAAGGACCTAAAATGTAAATTGTGTAAAGTTGGAGGACTGAAAGTGTAATTATGGAAACTTAAGGGTTTGAAATGTAAATATTATATATTTCATAAACCCAGGGGCTGTTTTGTAATTATAAGAAACTTAAGAGTATTTGGTGAATGAAAGTGATTTCATAAACATTTAACTTATCGGACGAGTTGTATTCAGGAAATATACAAGTTAACTTACAATTTAATAAATACGAATATTTATTAATAACATTTATGCATAGTCAAGAACGTGTGAGATCGTATACCTTCCCAAGAGCCATCAAACAATTTCAAATACATTAAACACGTACACCACCACACAAGTGATAACAGTATATATAAACTAGCAAAATTATTGTAGTTTATACATTGAGTCTTTAGCCTAACTTGTAGACTAAGACTGGCTGTATTTACTTAGGTATTTGATGGTGTGATTCATACTTGGATATCTATTATCATTTCCAGAGGACTATTCACTCAGGTGAGTTCATAGCCCCATGTTTTACAATTATTTAAATGATTTACATCCTTAGGGTGAGAACATGCTTTGTTTTACAAATTGGATGCAAGTGTACATTTTATACAATGATTACGTGTTTGCCTAAGTAGCGATAACCCACTGAGCCCTTTATCATGAACTGTCAATTATTGGATTGTGAGCGCGAATGTTATAGATAGATCTATTTGGGATTGACAATCCCCGTTCGGGTGATTAACTATCACTGGGAACAAACGTATACCATGTCGGATTTGGGATGTTGCAGGTTAAAACATCATTCACGGGCATTCATTGGCAATATATTGCATTCATACATGTCGAGCTTCAGTGTCATGAGCTTAGGAAAACGTAATTACTTTTTATGATGTTTGCATGTGTTGCTTAATCATACACTTGGAAATCTTGCGGTCCTACTATTGATTTACATAAACCTATGAATTCACCAACTTTATGTTGACGTTTTAAGCATGTTTTCAGGTCAATAAGGCACGAGGTGCGATGATACATTGGAAGTCAATAATTGAAGAGTCAACACTTAAGATTTAGGGTCTTATTACATTTTGGGGACAATTGTTATAAACCGGAATCTTTATTTATATTGTTGAACAATTTGAAGCCATGGGCTTATGTAACAAACAAGTATTTTGTTAATCCAATGTATCTTTTTCAAACGACACGTTTAGTAGTCGTTCTCAGATATTGTGTTATTGATCCATAAAGTAATGCCCTCGGATATTCAACATTCCTCTGCGTACTCAGATTTGAGGGTGTTACATTAATACAATCTTTTATTTTGTTTAACCAACCCGAGATCAAACAACGCAAGATGATGAAAATATTTAGACATTTTGTTGGAAGAGAGATAATGTGTTGGAAATATTTTAATGATGGGTTTTAACATATGATCTTAGAACATTATTTTTCCACACACTTGACAAACTATCAAACTCTTATTCTTAAGTGGATTACCACCATCAAAATGATCTACAAGATGTTTATGTAACACTTGTAAATATAGTGATCTATGCCTATATGCAATGCATAAATAATTTTTCAACTTAACGCAAGAAATCTAGCGTAATTCCTATTAGGCATAATCTGGAAAACTAGTAACATACAAATAGCATACATGGCACATGTGTTTAGATATATGATTAGCTCAGTTACAAATAGCAATGATTACTTATTAATGTCTATTAACCAAGTTGAAACAAAAGTAAACACACATAATCATCTAGCATACACATAAGGATATTCGTCGTTGTTTTGTGTATTAGATATAACGATGTATACTTAGCTTGATTTGATTTGAAAATAAAATAGTTCCTCTACGTTTCAAAAATTAATTCAGATTAATATTTTGAAAGGACAAATACACTATTTTTCAAAGTTATATTAATTAGAAATGCCCGACTTAATGGAAAATATAAAATACAAGTTTTATGTTAAAATGGAACTCAAATTTTTGACCACTATGTAGTATTTTGTATTTCTGACTTATTTAAGTTTAGAATGAAGACTTGGAAGTATTTTTAAATGTCAGTAGACTCACTTATCTTCGAAATGGCGGGTGGCACGACTTCTATGGACTTACAGTTGATTTTATATGATTTTTCGAAGTTTGCCAAATTTTGCTAAAACAAACAGACGACCCCCATAAAGGTGACGACCCCCAGATATATTTGGAGGCCACCCAAACATTTATGGGACCGCCACCAGAGACCTCAAAACACGTTTTTTGTTTAAAATCATTTGGTGACTTAACTGTAGAACATAAGACTTTAAAAAGTTGTTCCAGCACATAAATTTCGTGTTTTAGACATCATTTCTATCCTTACAACTTAGACAAACATAAGTTGGCACTTCCAAGTTCTTTTGAGAAAATTTTCCTTCAAGCTAGTATATAAAGTATATTTAATAACAAAACTAGTACGAATCAAACAACAAAACACTTTTCATATTTAATCCCCCTTCATGGGTAATTTGATACATGGATCGTACTCTATTTTAAAAACCATTTGTTTTGAAAACTAGAGCGACGTGGCTCCTGATACCAATTGTGGAAACCGTAGAGGGGGGGTGAATACGTTTCCATTTAAAAACTTTAAATCTTTAGTATCAAATCGCCAATCAAGTTAGACGTAATATGAGAAGTGTCGATAATAGGTTTCACAACAACTAGCACATATCTTAATAATACAAACTCAACCACAATATTAACTACAAAGTAGTACATAACCTTAACTAACAATATATACACAACCATTCACACAATCATAAGCACAATGCAAGTATAAAAGTAAAGCGGTAAATGTAAAGAAATAAGTAAAGTAAAAGGTAAAAGAAAATGCAAACCGACACGGTGATTTATAGTGGTTCGGTCACGAAGCTCCTCTTCGCCCTACTCCACTCCCCGAGTATCCAACTCGAGAGTTACTTCACTAATCAACAAGCTCCCTTTTGGCGGAGAAAACCTTATACCAATGCTTACATTATTTTCTGACACTAAGCTAGATGTCGAGTTCTTCTTCGGGTACAACCAAACCCGTTATGTTTTATGGCCCAACATAACAAACCTTGTGTTTTATGGCCTAAACACATAAACCGCGTCGCTTACATTATTTTCCGACACTAAGCTAGATGTCGAGTCCTAATCTTAGCTAGAACCAATCTACCACTTCACCAATGTATTTTAAGGCCTAAAATACTAACCAACCCACAATCAACCCATCCAAATATATACATCATTTGGATCTACACACTACTAAATATTGGAAGACATGGACTCGATCTATATGTAACAAATGTTACAAATAAACTAACTAGACTACATAACTTCGGATCTTAAAGATGATCGAAGTTTTTCTCTTGCACTTGAGGAAAGGAGGAAATGATAGAAGATTTGATCACATTTAAATAAGATTAACCAAGTTGAATGATCAAAGATATAGAGAGATTTAGTGAGATCTAGAGAGAGAAAGAACTGAAAGAAAATCATGCAAAAGGGTTGTTAAAATAGTTGGAGGTGACCCACTATTTATAGAAGCTGAAAAACAACTTGTTAGGAAACGGCTGTCCCAGATATATTAGGGGGCCGCCAGAAAATTAAAGGGGCAGTCGGCCTATTTAAGGGACCGCCCTGACAGACGCTCCTGTTTTTGTCTTTTTGTGGTGACAAACTTGTCTGGTAAAAAGTTGACATGTTTTGGGGGGAAAAGAATCAGATTTTGAATTTTGAATTATTTACCACATAAAACATTTCTTTATAATTCAAAAATAATTTGTCTAATTAAGTTTTGAAAAAATTATTTTGTTACATTTATAAAAATGTAAAGTTTAAGACAAAAACTTATTTCTTTGATCATCCTACAAGTTTAATGCTTGTTTGTACATACCTTATGTGATTTACGTCGTGTGTAAACCAGTGTCCGTCTTGATGCATACTTGAGACGTCGAGAGATGTTGATGCATGTATTCATTGATGATTTGTTATTACGAGTAACTTGCGCACTTTACGTTACGCATTACAAGTCACATGTTTGTCATCACCAAAACATAAAAAGATCGTATAGATTAAATATCGTAATATTTGCACTAACACTCTTTTCTCGTCCTTAATTTTTTTTCTTGCATGATTAATCTTTATTATCAAACTATATAATACTATCTGTCTTTATCAGCAACGGTCGTTATATTTGTCTGTTAAGTTCCCCCATGTGCCTAGCACATGAGGGCATTTTCGTCATTTTACATTTAAATTTTATTTCAGTTTTTTCCCCAACTTAACCACATCTATTTTTGCAAGGTGTATGATTCAAGTACAAGGGTCTGACGTTTAAAGCTGCTTCAACCCTGAACATGCTTTTAAACCTTGATTATTTTTTTGGGGTGCTTGGTATCTCCTGGCCCGCTAAAAAGTATAAAAAATTGTGCAAAACATGTTTTCTCCCCAGTTTACAGTGTGGTTCATGTTCTGTAACTTTTGACAGTTTAATACTTTTGACTTGTTAAACTTTATATTTTTCGTTCCGTATTTTCCGTGTCACAGTTTTATAACATATACAAAATTATACAAATCAAAAAATATGAGAGTACAAATGGCTTTTTTGGGGTATTTATAACCTAACCCTTTTCTTTTATCAAAATTTTAAACATAAAATACAACAAAATAATTACTTGTATTCTCTTTTAAAATCATTTCCACAAACCAATAAAATAAGAATACCCAATCACCATATTCACTAAGCACCGTCTTTAAATACATAAATTTGTTGTTGCATTCAAAATTAAAAAGCTTCTCAAAGTTCATCAATTACCTTTAAATAAAACCCTTTAACCCCTTAAATGAAACCCTTAAAAAAACATAACGATGGCGGGATATTATACATCTCATAATTTTTACATTTGTAAAACAAAAATTTTGAACGCATATCTACCCAAAATTTATTATGTCTCAATCCCACATTTGTTAAGCATACACCGTCATAAAAAGAATAATGCAAAAAATGGGTCTCGGATCCGGTTTCAATAATACATAATGGTGATAGTAGTGATAAAGTGGGTGTAGGTTCGATGGTGTGGGTACGATTGATGGTGACGAGCGGTTCAAGAGTAGTTGTGGGTTTGGTGGTGGCAATAGATATGGGTGGTGGACTGGTGGTTGGTTACGGGGGCAGTGGTGGGTTAAGATGGTAATGTCAGTTAGTATTGTGGTGGTGGGTCACGGTGGCGGTTGGTTTAGTGGCAATGGATGTGTTGGGTAGAACATATAATGCGGTGGTGGTGGGGTATGGGTGGGTGGTTGGTTGTGGTGGTGTTGTTTTTGTATATGAATTTGGTTTTTATTTTCTTTGTTTGTGGTGGTGGTGATAAGGCTACATTCATCAGTTACCGCTAAAAACCCTTCCTCACCAGCGTCACATCAGTTTTCTCTCTCCTACTTTTTACCTCACTATCCCTCGCATTTCACTATTATCAATCACAATATCCATCACCGGAAAACCCATTTTTTTATTAAAACTAAAACTTTTATTATTCATAAATTAAAAATATTACATTAAAAATTAAAAACATTACATTAAAAATTAAAAAACATCATAAATTAAACATTGCGATTTGTTCGTAATTCGTAGCCATAATACGATTTCTTTGAGTTGTGTGTGAAGAATGAGGAGTAGAGAGTATATTAATTGAAGTTGTGTTTAAAAATTTAGATGTTTAAAAGGTATTTATAGGTAAATAAAATGATAGTGGAAATATTTTTTATTTATATATAGAGTACCATTTGGTTTTAGTGGCCACACCTATCTTCTTCACAATGCCCAAAAAGTGCATGGCTCACCATTATCTTTTTTTTGATCCCCTCACGCGTGACCCGAGTAGCTTTTACTGGCCTCACTCGTAACCAAGAGGCTCACGAAAGCATTTGTGAGGCTCTTACCATACCGATAAATCCAGTCTAAGGTTTGGTGATAATTGTAATGATTGTAGTATTTAAAACTAGATAAAAGATCTAAAACTTTGTGTGATAAAATTTAGATTTGTGATTGTTAGGTGCTCTAAAGTGTATTCGTGATTGTAAGACTACATTTATCGGTTGGGTGGGGAGCTCCGTGAGCCAGCCACGAGCAACAAAAAATGTAGTGAGCCCACTAAATGTATATTTTGTCACGCGTGAGAAATGGGTAAAAAAGCTCGCGATGGTGAGCCTCACACTTTTGGGGCATTGTGTAACTTTATGATATTTAATTAGTTTGTGAGTGTGAGTGGAGTATTTTGTTGGGTATATTTGTATAAAGTGGGTATTTAATTAAATAGTTTATTCGGTGAGGGTTCCGGTGACTAATAAGGGTGAATTATGAGAGGGAGTGAGGGTAAAAAGTTGGAGAGATAAAGCTGATGTGGCACTAATGTGTCCGGTGAGGGGGTGTTTTTACCGATGACTGATAAAAGCAGCCTAAATGTACTTCGTATATCAGTATGCGTGTGAAGTAAAGTGAATGAGGTGTGTGTGAGTTTAGAGAGAGAGAGAGAGAGGTTGGGTTCTAGTGTTGGGACCAAGATTGTCAGGATCTGGGATCTTATTTAGGATTGCTTTCGGTTTTGTAAGATCGTAATCGTAGAATTGAATCGGGATCATAAGATCCTATGAAAACATACCTATTTTTGTAAAGGTTATTTTTTTATATTTCTATATGTTTTTATATAGTATTTTATATGATGGCCATTTACATATATCCCAAAAACACTTTAATATTTTCATATTTTATCCAAACATGCTTTAATAGCATTGTACATCATGCATTAAAAAACTTATGTTTTGAAGAAATATTTAATTTTTATGTTTTATTAGGTATATGTGAAATTCCCCTTATATGATAAACGAATCTAAATGGTTGATAAAAGAAAAAGTTCTATGTTCAAGTACCGTGATAGTATAACGTTAGATATATTGTAATACATACTTGCAGTAAGTTCATTCATATTTCAATCGATAAATTAACGATTTGTATACAAAAAAATACTACATACATGCACCTACTTCATGTTTCAATCGTTAGATAAAAGATTCTGGATAGAAAAAAAATTATAAAACGGTCTTAATGAAAATTTATAAAACGTAGCTTAAATTACTAAAAGTCCAAAATAAGACCATTCTACGATCCTACGATCTGATACTACGATTCAATCCTACGATCCTGAAACGATCCTACTTGAATTACGATCTTGTTATGATCCTGATCGTTTTTTTTGTGTGGGATCGTAGGATCGTATGATCCTACGATCAGAATCGCGATTTTTACAACCTTGGTTGGGACAAAGAAGACGAGTATGGTGTATTAAATAAGAATAAAAAAATAGAAAATAAATTATAAAAATCACTTAGAAAAAAAAAGACATAAGTACCCCACGTGCAAGGTCTCTAGGTGGGGTTAACGGAGCAAGATAACGAATTGGGCTGATAGGGATGAAGGATGTTACATAGTTTGATTATAAGGATGAATCATGCAAGAAAAAAAATTAAGGACGAAAGTAGTGATTTGGCTCAAACCACAAGGACGAACGGTGTAATTTACTCAATTTCTTATCATCCTTCGGGTGTTCCATAAATGTATCGGCTTCATTTGCATTATATATTAAATAGGCTTGTGGGTTCACACATCATCAACTTAGGAGGAACACACCATTACACACTAGATAAACCAATCATTACCTCTAAGTATTATGTTTTATTTCATTTATATCTTAACTCAATCATTTTTCTATCATTACTATCATTTTTTAATTAATCATTACATACTATAATCACTTAATATGTAACTTTGTAACATAAAAACCATGGAAATAATATATCACTAGTTTAAATAAGGCTTAGTAAAATCAATCGAAGCCCGAACTGAACCAATTTTATTCGGTTCGGTTTTATATAATTATGGTTTTCGGTTTCTGTTTTGCTCGGTTCGATTTGGGTCAAATAAAAAAATACACATAATCTATCTAAACCGGTTTCGCTTAGGGTTAACTTCGGTTCGGTTTTGGTTTCGCTAGGTTAACTTTGGTTCAGTTTTCGGTTCACGTTTTCCTCAAAGTCGGTTTTTTGTTCCGGTCAGTTTTGGTCGGTTCAGTTCGGGTTTGACCCGTTGCTCGGCCCTAAGCTTAAAGACCCGTGGAATCACGAGGTTTTTTAAAGAAATATTTTTGTAAGAAGCTATGTGTGTGAATAAAAAAAACAAACGTAAACATGTTACATTAATATTTTAAATAAATATGAGATAATATGTGATTTATTCGATAAATAAGTGAGTTTGTGACAATTAAAATAATAGACGTCCATGCATTGTTGTCTCCAAATTTGATGTTATTGAATAGCAAATGACGTCGGTGAGCGCTAGTTAAGTTAATAGCCAATGTTTGTTTCGTGAATAATAGTCTACATAAAATGTAAGTAAAAGTAGGTTGTAATTGATAATATATTGAAATTTAAAATATGATATAAAAACATGTCATATGTATATTGTACATACCTCTTAAACGGATCTTTAGATACTCATAAGTAAATTCCTATAAGAGCTCCATGGCAAGACGTAAACTCTTGCTATTCATATCGCTTCAAAGTAAATGTATAAATCTTAATGGATTTTTCATTCAAAAAAAAGTTTGCAACGTGTGAGAATACTGTCTTTTAGATAATTTAGTTATGGAGGTTGCGTTGAAGGTTCTTTATAAAGGTATAAGCTTAGAGATGTGTAAAATCTATTATTGTGGCCGAGAAAATGATCACCCTCTTTGTCTCATTCTTTTCGTAGGATGGCCAAGAGGTGAGTGTGGAGCAGGAAAATTATGGTTTACTTTGCTCGAAAGGTTTGCTGATCTGCGTGCCATCCCAATTATATCAGATAGATGGTTTGGTCATTTAAATGCTCACAAGAGTTTCGGGGTTTAAAAATCCTCTCGCATCTTAATTGATAATTTAATCTTGCCGAAAGCTGAAGTTCCAACTAAGATGGCTTAGAACCCGTTCCCATCAAGGTAAATTTCATGCTTAGGAGGGTTTCTGGAAAATTACCTACTAAGAGCTAAATTCTTATCGCTTATAGAATGGATATCCATCATTGCTTGTCCTATTTGTAATTCGGATCTGTGGAATCCACTGTCCCATATTTTTTTCCGCACTTTCCCTTGGCATCGCCAACTTGGAGAAATATTTTGATTTTGTGGGAAACTTGAAACATGTGCTTTTCACTCCTAAAACGAGTGGCTCATCTGAATTGTCAATATTCGTTTACATAAGCAATTGAAGGTGTTCCTTGAAGGTATTTGTTACGTGATTGTGTGGTTTAATATGGCACTAACTGTCAAATCAATTGCTCTTTGGAATCTCACCAAGCGGTCTTTCTTATTCACGATTGAATGTAGTTCAATTTTCCTATCGTGGTGCTCTAGTTCATCCTAAGTGTTAATGTTAATTGGGCCCACTTGGTTAACAAAACCCTAATTTTTTTTGGTTTTTTTTGATTTATCATTTAAACTTTTCTAACTCTGTGCTAGTGTTTTAATAAAAATCTGCCGTTAAAAAAAAATAAGAATAAAAAAATAGAAAATAAATTATAAAAATCACTAAAGAAAAAAGACAAATACCCACGTGCAAGGTCTGAGGGTGGGTTAACGGAGCAAAGATAACGAATTGGCTGATAGGGGATGAAGGATGTTACATAGGTTTGATTATAAGGGAAAGAATCATGCAAGAAAAAAAAATTAAAGGACGAAAGAAGTGATTATGGCTTCAAACCACAAGGACGAACGGTGTAATTTACTCAATTTCTTATCATCCTTCGAGTGTTCCATAAATGTATCGGCTTCATTTGTATTATATATTAAATAGGCTTGTGGGTTCACACATCATCAACTTAGGAGGAACGCACCATTACATACTAGATAAACCAATCATTACCTCTAAGTATTATGTTTTATTTCATTTATATCCTAACTCAATCATTTTTCTATCATTACTATCATTTTTTAATTAATCATTACATACTATAATCACTTAATATGTAACTTTGTAACATAAAAACCATGGAAATAATATATCACTAGTTTGAATAAGGCTGAGTAAAATCAATCGAAACACGAACTGAACCGATTTTATTCGGTTCGGTTTTACATAATTATGGTTTTCGGTTTCGGTTTTGCTCGATTCGGTTTGGGTCAAAAAAATACACATAATCTATCTAAACCGGTTTTGCTTAGGGTTAACTTCGGTCCGGTTTCGGTTTCGCTAGGTTAACTTTGGTTCAGTTTTCGGTTCACGTTTTCCTCAAAGTCAGTTTTTTGTTCCGGTCAGTTTTGGTCGGTTCAGTTCGGGTTTGACCCGTTGCTCGGCCCTAAGCTTAAAGACCCGTGGAATCACGAGGTTTTTTACAGAAATATTTTCACGTGTGAGAAATGGGTAAAAGAGCTCGCGAAGGTGAGCCTCACACTTTTGAGGCATTGTGTAACTTTATGGTATTTAATTAGTTTGTGAGTGTGAGTGGAGTATTTTATGGGGTATACTTGTATAAAGTGGGTATTTAATTAAATAGTTTATTCGGTGAGGGTTTCGGTGACTAATAAGGGTGAATTGTGAGAGGGAGTGAGGGTAAAAAGTTAGAGAGATAAAGCTGATGTGGCGCTGATATGTCCGGTGAGGGGTTGTTTTTACCGGTGACTGATAAAAGCAGCCTAAATGTACTTCATATATCAGTATATGTGTGAAGTAAAGTGTATGAGGTGTGTGTGAGTTTAGAGAGAGGGATGTTTTGGTTCTAGTTTTGGAACCAAGGTTGTCAGGATCGGGATCTTATTTAGGATTGCTTTCGGTTTTATAAGATCGTAATCGTAGAATTGAATCGGGATCGTAAGATCCTATGAAAACATACATATTTTTGTAAAGGTTATTTTTTATATTTCTATATGTTTTTATATAGTATTTTATATGATGGCCATTTACATATATCCCAAAAACACTTCAATATTTTCATATTTTATCCGAACATGCTTTAATAGCATTGTACATCATGCATTGAAAAACTTGTGTTTTGAAGAAATATTTAATTTTTATGTTTTATTGGGTATATGTGAAATTCTCCTTATATGATAAACGAATCTAAATGGATGATAAAAGAAAAAGTTATATGTTCAAGTACCATGGTAGTATAATGCTAGATATATTGTAATACATACTTGCACTAAGTTCATTCATGTTTCAATCGATAAATTAACGATTTGGATACAAAAAAATACTACATACATGCACCTACTTCATGTTTCAATCGTTAGATAAAAGATTCTGGATAGAAAAAAATATGAAACTGTCTTAATGAAAATTAATAAAACGTAGCTTAAATTACCAAAAGTCTAAAATAAGGCCATTCTATGATCCTACGATCCGATACTACGATTCAATCGTACGATCCTGAAATGATCCTACTTGAATTGCGATCTTGTTATGATCCTGATTGTTTTTGTGTGTGGGATCGTAGGATCGTACGATCCTACGATCAGAATCGCGATTTTGACAACCTTGGCTGGGACCAAGAAGACGAGTATGGTGTATTAAATAAGAATAAAAAATAGAAAACAAATTATAAAACTCACTAAGAAAAAAAACACATAAGTACCCCACGTGCAAGGTCTGTAGGTGGGGTTAATGGAGCAAGATAATGGATTGGGCTGATAGGGATGAATGATGTTACAAAGTTTGATTATAAGTATGAATCATGCAAGAAAAAAAATTAAGGACGATAGTAGTGATTTGGCTCAAACCATAAGGACGAACGATGTAATTTACTCAATTTTTTATCATCCTTCGGGTGTTCCATAAATGTATCAGCTTCATTTGCATTATATTCTAAATAGGCTTGTGGGTTCACACATCATCAACTTAGGAGGAACGCACCATTACACACCAGATAAACCAATCATTGCCTCTAAGTATTATGTTTTATTTCATTTATATCCTAACTCAATCATTAAACTATCATTACTATCATTTTTTAATTAATCATTACATACTATAATCACTTAACATGTAACTTTGTAACATAAAAACCATGGAAATATTATATCACTAGTTTGAATAAGGCTGAGTAAAATCAATCAAAAACCGAACTGAAACGACTTTATTCGGTTCGGTTTTATATAATTATGGTTTTCGGTTTCGGTTTTGCTCGGTTTGGTTTGGGTCAAACAAAAAAAATACACATAATCTATCTAAACCGGTTTCGCTTAGGGTTAACTTTGGTTCGGTTTCAGTTTCGCTAGGTTAACTTTGGTTCAGTTTTCGGTTCACGTTTTCCTCAAAGTCGGTTTTTGGTTCCGGTCGGTTTTGGTCGGTTCGGTTACGGGTTTGACCCATTGCTCAGCCCTAAGCTTAAAGACCCGTGGAATCACTAGGTTTTTTAAAGAAGTATTTTTGTAAGAAGCTATGTGTGTGAATAAAAAAACAAACGTCAACATGTTACATTAATATTTGAAAGAAATATGAGATAATAAGTGATTTATTAGATAAATGATTGAGTTTGTGACAATTAAAATAACAGACGTCCATGAATTGTTGTCTCTAAATTTGATGGTCTTAAATAGCAAATGACATCGGTGAGCACTAATCAAGTTAATAGCCAATGTCTGTTTCGTAAATACCTAATAGTCCACATAAAATGTAAGTAAAAGTAGGTTGTAATTGATAATATATTAAAATTTAAAATATGATATAAAACATGTCATATGTATATTGTACATACTTCTTAAACCTTTCTCATAGACCTCAAAGTAATTATTTGTAGACGACATTTGAAGTAGTTTTCTAGATATTAACATCCTCATCACAAACAATAAGTTTCAAACCTCTCTTGCTTTTGAAACAACAATGTATAGTTGTCCATGTGTGAAAACATGACGTGGCAGGTACAAACCAATCTATTGATTGCAACCGACACATATCCTACCATACAAAAAGATGCTATGTAATGAAAATGATTAAACATATTTATGGACACATTTTTTTCACCAAATTCTCAACACTGTTTTAAATGAAGAAAACAATTTACAAAAGCTTGTAGAATATGGAAATGGTATATGTTGATATAGATTTCCATTCCAATTACATTATGGAGACTCAACAGGTAGGCCTTCATGTAGAGCCCTTACGAGATTCTCATCTTCTTTTATCCAAAAATCATCGTGCATATAGATTCTATTTCAATTTTGTCAACATATAATTATAGAATTATAAGTATATTAACATTTATCACTATACCATCGGCATTTGTGCCTTTTTATTATTAAAAATAAACTCACCACTATCGAGGTAAAAAAAGAAAAAAAGTTACAAAACGCACCCTCAAACTATACGAGAAGTTACTAAAACGACCTTAAACTTACCTATTTACGATTTTCTCATATATCAAACATTATGTATCAAATACGGAACGTGTATCTATCGATTCTTTCGTAAAAAAATATGTTACTGAAAAGATCATCGAATTGCGAACCAAACGAGCAAAATATTTCTATGCTTCTGACATATGTACGATTTTATAAAAAATGTTGAAGTCTAATATATATTTTTGAAAAACGTACGGAAATAGTCTTTGAGGTTATTGGTCTGTTGCAAAGTTAGTCATTAATGACTAACTATGCAATGGAACGCTAACCAAAAGACTATTTCCGTAAAAAAAATTAGAAACAATTTACAAAAATAGTCCTTAGGGTTGTCGTTCCTTTGTAAATTTAGTCCTTAGTGTCTCACTTAATATACGAAAACAGTCGCTGGGTTATCATTCCATTGCAAAGTTAGTCCTTAACGTAAAACCTCGCGCTCCGCAACGGAACACGGGTTCAAACACTCGTTAGAAACAAAAATATAGATTTAAAGAGTACAAATTATAAGAATGATCAAATAAAATAAAGTGCTTTTTACGATCCAATGAAATAAGGTAATCAAATAATCATGTTCATAATATAACTTGATTAAGGAGAATATATATACATTTATATAAATTAGAAATTTATTTTATCAAAATTTTAAACATAAAATACAACAAAATAATTACTTGTATTCTCTTTAAAAATCATTTCCACAAACCAATAAAATAAGAATACCCAATCATCATATTCACTAAGCACAGTCTTTAGATACACAAATTTGTTGTTGCATTCAAAATTAAAATGCTTCTCAAAGTACATCAATTACCTTTTAATAAAACCCTTTCACCCCTTAAATGAAACCCTTAAAACAACATAACGGTGGCGGGATATTATAAATCTCATAATTTTTACATTTGTAAAACAAAAATTTTGAACGCATATCTACCCAAAATTTGTTATGTCTCAATCCCACATTTGTTAAGCATACACCGTCATAAAAAAGAATAATGCAAAAATAGGTCTCGGATCTAGTTTCAATAATACATAATGGTGACAGTAGTGATAGAGTGGGTATAGGTTCGATGGTGTAGGTACGATTGAAGGTGACGAGCGATTCAAGAGTAGGTGTGGGTTTGGTGGTGGCAATAGATATGGGTGGTGGACTGGTGGTTGGTTACAGGGGTAGTAGTGGGTTAAGATGGTAATGTTAGTTAGTATTATGGTGGTGGGTCACGGTGGTGGTTGGTTTAGTGGTAATAGATCTGTTGGGTAGAACATATAATGCAGTGGTTGTGGGGTATGGGTGGTTGTTAGGAATTTTGAGTTACTACTGTCAGTACTACTTTACTACTGCTGGTTCAAGATTGATACTACTGCTAATGACTGACGAAATAGACTAAGTAGTTAGTACTGCTAGTTATATTTGTTAGTACTGCCAGTACAAATGTTAGTACTGCCAGTATAGTTAGTACTGTTAGTTAAATAGTTAGTGCTGTTAGTATTATATAGCTAGTACTACTAAAGTGATACACATGATATATATTAGGAATAGATATGCATTATCATTATACGCGTTTTGTAAGCCTATTAGTGTTTTCCTTGGTGTATAAAAGGAACCCTACAACATAGTTAGAATCAATCAATTCATAGTTAGTTATTCTGTAACCTAAGCAGAATATTTGCAATCAACATATTCAAGTTTAGTATTAATTGTTCTTCTTAGTATTGCAAGTTAGATTCCGCATAACTTGTAGTATTCACAATCATAGTTTCTCTTATAGTTAGTTTAGATTTATCTAGGTTAACTAAGCTTTAACAGGCTAAAGAAGATCTGTTCTTTGGGACTTCACAAGTGGTATCAGAGCTTGTGGAGAAACTCTGAATAAGAATAACTTTATCAGATCTAGATCTCTTCCTAAAATACACAATGTCTGGTGAAGAACCTGCAACACAAATAGCACTAGTAGAATCTCCTCATATGGTGTCTACTGTAAAACTTCCTATCCTCAAGAAGGGTGAATATACCCTTTGGAGCATGAGGATGGAGCAGTATCTCACTAACATAGATTATAGTTTGTTGCAAGTGATCTTGAATGGTGATGGTCCTATACAAGTAACAACTAATGAAAATGGTGTTGAAACTAAAGTACCTCCAAAGACTGCTCAAGCACTATTACAAAGACAAAGAGAAAGAAAAGCTAAAAGCATTTTTCTTTTAGCTATTCTTGATGAGTATCAACTGAGGTTCCATGGAATAAAGGATGCAAAGTCTCTGTGGGCTGCTATCAAGAGTAGATTTGGTGGCAATGTTGAATCTAAAAAGATGCAGAAGACTGTTTTGAAGCAAAAAGTTGAAAACTTTTCTGTATCTGACACAGAAGGCTTAGATAAAGCATATGATAGGTTTCAAAAACTTATCAG
>BQNB010115870.1:2137-21473 GCA_026074375.1 Tanacetum coccineum
ACTCTCCTAGTTTGAGAATAGGAAGCTTTGCCAACGCATTATTTTGAGAATTTTCTAACTCCATTTTCCCTAGATTAAAGTTTCTCAAAGCACAGGCTCTGATACCACTTGTTGATCCCACGCCTTGATCGATTCTTTATGTAGTAAAGAGTTTGTTACCTTGGAAGAAACCAAAATAACAAAGATTGAGACTTTGTATGTATACCAAAGTGTATGCGGAATCTACACTTTGATACTCTAGAGTAGTTTATTAATGGAACAGTAATGACTAAAACAACAACGAACACAAAACACACTGCTTCAATATTATTGAAATAATACGAGTACTCTTGAAGTACTGGGGTTACAAACCTTGAAGCTATTACAAATTTACTCTCTAAGTGTTTCTATGAATTGAAAAGTCTATCTATTCTAAAACTTAGGATCTCCTTTTATAGAAATACAAGGAGCCCTTTACAAAGATATCAGCCTATCATTTAGGTTCAGTTACAATTCAAATATAAACATTCCGAAATACTCTCCATGCACTCTTATCTTCAGTTCAGCAGCTTTGACCAATTAGCAGTACTAACTCCTTCTACTAGCAGTATTAAGTAATATTGGCAGTACAAACTTTGTACTGGCAGTACTAACTCCTTTAGTACTGTTGGCAGTATTAAGTCTTGTGAAGATTTATTCCTAACAAACATGATTAGTGATCAAAGATAATCTTTTTGTCTTAAACTTTATATTTTTACAAATGTAATAAAACTTTTTTATAGAAATAAAAGTACACAAAATATTTTTATTAAATAAAGAAATGTTTTAATTAAATATAAAAATTGAAAATCTGTTTTTTCTCCTAATTTTTTTTCAAGATTCTGGACCAGATAAACATTTCCCTACTAAAAAACAAAAAAGAGGCGTCTACCTAGGGGCATCCCCCTTATAGGTAGAACGCCCCCCAGATATATATGGGATCGCCGGATTGCCCACAGGAGATATTGCTCTCTCGCTTGCCTATAAATATTGCACTATTCCCTAACAGTTTCTCAACCTTTTGCCTATAGTTTTTGTATTATCTCTCTCTAAAATCTCTTACTTCTCTCTAAAATTTTTGATCACTAACTTGCTTAATCTTGTTCTAAGTATGTTGGGGTCTGCTCTTGACCCCTTCAGTGTCTCAGTAGATTTAAACATAAAATCCCCAAGTATAGTCAAGCTGAAGACAGTTCAGCTTTACTCGCTGAAGGAAAGCTTCAGCTCCAGTTCTTCGGGTACTTAGAAGATCAAGATTATCTTCACTTCAGTTTATGCAGTGGTACAGAAACTGAAGAAGACCTTAGTAAGAGCTTCAGTCCATCTTGGTTAACAATTCCCATCTGGACAATGTCTATCTCCTTAACAGAAGTCTGAAATGAAATGTTTCACTTCTAGAAGGTTTACAAGGCGAGAAAAAGATTGCTTTATGTCAAAAAGAATAAAGTAGATCTCCTTGAGAAAGGTACTTCTAAAGTTAGTATAGAAGTACAACAACTTTCTTTAAAGGACTATACCTAGTACTAGAAAGCAAACGTGCATTAAATGGTAGCTCAACCACCCATTTAATGCTTGCCACGTATACTAGGTTAAACTTGCAAACCCTAATCTCTTTGCCTATAAAAGGGAAGAGATATCGAGAGTAAAGTGCACCTCTTCCAATTAATGTGAAACACATTGAAGAGATCTTGTATCTCTCAAACAAACTAAACAGCACTGCTGAAGCTGAAGCTTCAGTTCTAGTCATAAGTAGTTTGTTTTCATACTCTCTTTACTTTGGTTAAGAGTTTAAGTTCAAAGGAGATAATAACCCAACTGTCATTCAACCACCTTGCTATTCTGCAAGCAAGGTGTGTCATAGATTCTTTATTTGATTCTAATAAATAGCTATTCATTAAAAAGTTACTTCTGTGTGTTTTAAACTTATTCTTTATATTGTTTTTTATATCTGTTTAAAACTCACTTAGTTGTGATGGAATGTGATTAGTTTAACTTGATAAACCTTATATCATATTCAAAGGGAACAACAAGTGGTATCTGAGTCTTCTGGTTTGTAAAATCCTTTCAAAAGTTTTATAAACTGCTCAAAATATTTTTAAAATCAAGATCCAATAGCCATGGAAGCAAAAGTACCATAGAATCTTGAGCATAAGGGTGGCCAGTTAAATGTTGCTCCCTTACTAGAGGTGGAAAATTTCACCAATTAGAAAAAGAGGTTCATGTGCCATATCATTGGTATTGAACCTCAATTAAAAAATATAATGAAAAATGGTCCATTTATCCCTATGACAGATGGTCAAAGGAAGCATGAAGTACAATGGACACCAGATGAGAGAAAGGCTGCTAACTTAGATCAACGACTCAAAAGCCTTATCATGTCTGTACTTCCTGATGACCAAATAAACTCTGTCATAAATTGCTTAACCGCAAAATCTACTTGGGATGACCTGATACTATATCATGAGGTCCCCTTTGATGTGAAAGAAAATAGGATCATGAACCTGAAACTGTGTTACAACACTTTCAAATTCAAAAAAGGTGAAAATCAAACACAAACTTTCACCAAATATAAAACTTTAATGAATGAACTAGTAAATGATGACATCAAACTTTCAAAGATTAAAATAAATACTAGTTTTATAAATGGGTTGCCAAAGAAGTGGCTAAGCTTCTGCCAAAGTCTCAGAAACACAAATCATGTAAAAGCATATGAACTTGCCTCTCGATTTAGCAAACTCAAATTGGAGAAAACCTCATTTATAGTATTTATGACAATGAAAAGAAAAATGCTCTCACCACTGCAACTCCCCTATCAACTGCCTTCATCTCAACCTCTATTGTCCAAGACTTTTAAGATAGTCCTAATGATGAAGAGGATACAAGAAGCTGTCAAGAATACTTGAACAACCTCAAAGAGGAATATCAAGCTAGAGCTCTCTTAGCCAAGTCTAAAAGGTTCTTTAAAAAGAGGAGTCAAAGATTTAGTAGTGCAAAAGCAACTAAAGAAACTGAATGCTACAAATGTGGTAGAAAATGTCACTTTGCAAGAGATTGTTTTTCAAAAACTTCAGTTCCCTACTTTTCATCACCTTTTCATAACAATACCCAACCTGGTCCTATCAATCCCTCTGAGCACAAACTCACGCCAAAAGTTGACAAAGACTTTGAAACTAAATACAACAAAGTTAAAGCCATACTTGCTCTACTTAGCTTAGGTGCTTCAGCTTCTAACTCAAAACAAGGCAAAGGGCTTGTTGCTGAAACTCATGATTGGGATGAAGAAGAAGTATCATATGATGAGGATGAAATGGTTTAAGTTAAAGTTCTCATGGCTCTTGCTGATGATGAAACAATATCTGTTAGCAAAGAAAATGCAAGAAATTGTGAATGGGTACAAATCTCTTTGTAAAAGGTACATACTCTTCTTGAATTAGAAGATAATGATGATAGAAAGTCTTTTCTTAATGATTTATGTACTGATCTTAACTATGTTGAAGAACAAAGAAATAATTTTCTCTCAAAACATAGAGATCTTGTTGAAATACTAAAAATATGCAAAGAACAGCTCATGGCATTAGAACGAACAAAACTTGATTTTTTTACCTTGCAGCATGCAAACACTGAGATTCTCAAAGAGAATCAAAACTTAAGAGAAGAATTGAAAGAGCTAAAATATGTCACTAAAACATGGCTTAACAGTTCTAATAAAGTAAATCAGTGTATCAGTTAACAAATTCGCTCTCAAGAGAGAGTTCTAGGAGTTGAAGATCCCTCTAGTTTTGGGAAAAAAGACTTTGTCTTGGTAAAACCCTTAGCTGAAGGTTTTATCTTGCCATACCATGATACTAGAAGGATACCTTTAGCTGAGTCTCAAATGAACACAACTAACCCTTCAGTTGCTGTCACTGACTCTTCAGCATCAGACTATGATTTAACTAATGGATCTTTAGTCTGTAGCATCCCTCTTCCTCTACTGGAGAAACTAAGTGGTGTTGAAACTGTCTCTGGACCAAAGACTATCAAATCAACTTCGAAGTCAAATTCCACATTCAAAGCTAAAGCTTTAAAAAGTGTCATTATAAATGAACCATCCCCAGCTCTCGCTAAGGTTAACAAAAAGGCTTTAGCTTCAAAGAATATCTCAGCTCCTGTTGATACATTAAAGAATGTGAAAACTAATGGTGACCCTTACTTGGCTAGTGTAATAAAAGAACTCAATGATCTAAAATTACAAGTTAGCAAAAATCAGTCATCCAGCTCTAGAAATAACAAAACTCAACAGGTTCCCCAAAATACACTCCAAAACTGGTATAAAACATAACTCAAAAGGAGTTGTGAACTTTGTGGACTAAACAATCATCTCTCTGAGAATTGTTATAAGGTTCTGTTTTGTAAAAAGTTTGAAAGAACTGATCACAGGTCTTGTGATCATGCTGAATACATGTCCACCATAAACATGTCTTAGCATCTCAAAAGTCTGGGTAGATCCTCATCAAGATCTAGAATCCCAAGACCATCAAAATGCTTCTTTCCACCCTATGTACACCATGGAAGTATGGATCATCTATCTGATGATTGTTTATACTATCACATATGTAGAAGTTATGATCATATATAAATGGTCATAACATGATAATTTCTCTAGAAAGATAAATCATTCCAAGAAACCCTCAGAATGTCTTCAAAAGGTGTGAAGTTTATGATACACTATGACATTGAGTGGTTTAGAAGAGGTGAAGCACTTTAAGCCAATAAAGCTGAAGCTTTAAGAGCTAAAGGATCCATATCATCAAATGATATCAAACATAGGACTCCCACTAAAAGGTAGGTTTCTAGGCAAAACTAATCAATCTGAATCTATTTGTGCAAGTATGACATCAGGACATGACACTTCTTAGAAATTGGAAATGGAGGTTTCTTGTTGAAAAGCATGCTTTATGGTGAACAATGATAAAAGATTTCTACAACATTAATGGGGGATTCAGTTCTCTATATAATTCGTTTGGTTTGGGGGGTATTTGGTGCAACATCATCAAGTCAGTGGCTAATATTAGCCACACTAATCCCAGCTTCAATAATTCTTTTATTTTAAAAGTGTCAAATGGTTGTGAGACTTCTTTCTAGGTCGACCCATGTTTACCTAGTAGGTCGATTCTAAAAGATTCATTTCCTAGGCTTTTTGCAATAGAAACTCAGAAAGATTGTAATGTGGCCGATAGATAGAAGTGTTCAAATGGTACATGGGGTGGGAATTAGTCATGGCATCTTCCTTTGTGTGGGAGAGCCATTGACGACCTTTCATCACTTGAATGCTTAATTGGTGGCCTGGTCCTTCACTCGGATGGAGATGACAATTGGGTTTGGAAGGGTGATGTCTCTAGAAGCTTAAAAGTGAAAACCCTCTCTAAATCGCTTCAAAGTTTGTTGCTCGCTGTAATACCCTCATAATAGGTCGCAGCAGAAAGATGTCTGAGAGTGTTACTTCATTATACAGTAGCACAAGATATAAGTGAAAGACCTCTAAATGAGTCGTTTGAAAGATAATCTCGTTGATTTAATTGAAACTACATAAGTTATAACGTTTGTCCCTGATAACACCTAAATTATACATGTTTTAGGTGGCGTTATTCGTATAGATTTAATCATTTCTCATGAACTTTCGATACTTAATAGCATGAATTGCTTGCAGGTTCACTAGAAGACATCTCAAGATAAAAAGAAACAAAGCTTAAGTGTTTACACATATTGAAAATCAAGATACAAGAAAAGAATAAAATCTCAAGCTAAAAAGTCTACAAGTGTGCCGCACTTATCAGTTGTGTGCCACACTTCCTCTCAAAACATGCCAAGTACGCCGTACTTTGTCATTGTGCGCCGCACTTCTCCCCAAAGTCAGAAGTAATTAAAGGTCAGTCAAACAAGTGCATTAATACCCCAAGTACGCCGCACAAAATAAAGTGTGCGCCGCACTTCCTATCCAACTACGAAGAATTAAATGAAGAATTTGCCACTGCATTAACACCCTATGTGCGCCGCACAAATCATCTTGTGTGCCGCACTTTAACTAAAAATTTATTATCCTCGCATTTAATCACCAAGTACGCCGCACAAATATCTTTGTGCGCCGCACTTTTCACCTATTTTTAGCCTATAAATAGAGGATGAATTTTCACTTTTAAATCGTCCCACAAAATCATTCCTCTCTTTATTCCTCAATCATCTCATCAGCAAATCTTCATCCATTTCACCCATATAACCAAAACATCATAAATACCACACCCTTTTGAAGATTTAAGATCAAACAATCAAGAACGAAGTAGAGTATCATATTAGTATATTGGAATAATGGAAATTCATGTTGAATCATCTTATGTTATGAACCTCATAGCCACGAGAGGCTAAATCTCTCATGACTATTCGGTGACGTTATGATAATGAATAAGTGTTTGGTATGATCTTGATCCTGTTAATCTCAAGCTTATGTTGCAATTCTGTTATATCTTATCTTATCAGTTTTTGCTTATCAACTTAGATTATATAATCATATCGGTAAAGGTCAAAAGACTCGTTATGATCTATGTGGTTTTAAAGATTTGTCTATGATGTTTATCATCTGTGTCGAGAAATCCACTTTCGTAAATTGATAAACAAAATAAGCTTTGATATAATAAGTAACTAAACTATTTGAGTGACACATTTGGTCTAGTCTACTAAATATAAGTCTTGAGTTAATCAAGTTAATTTGTGAAAACGTTTTCTGACGAGAAATCTTTTTTATGAGTTAAGGTTTCATTTTCAAGGTCTAATCATTTCCAACACTTATAAATTATTTTCAACTATCCGAATAGTCATCTTTATTATTATTGGTAAAAAGTTATCTACAAAATTATTAAAGTCTATTTTTTTTATTATTAGAATACTACTCAAATCCGTGTGGACGACCTGGTCTTACCTAAAAAGATTATACTACATACGTGGGTTATACTTTTACCCGTGTGTTTTCCTATAATAAAATTGGTATTTTCAGTCATTATGAATTTAAAGCTTTTAAAACACATCAAACTTTTTGGCGCCGTTGCCGGTAAAGTATATATGAGTGGGTCGTAATTTAGTAGCTCTAAAACTGTGTTGATCAAACATCATTTATAGACCGCAGTGTGTTTTATTTAAATAGACAACGTCGTTTTTATGATAAGAGGTAAAATATATCCCTATTAATCAGTTTTTGCTAGAAGCAGCAAAGCATCACTTTTTAGGTTGAGGATCCCGAAGTATCCCAGGAAGAGCAAGACAAAATATGCTCAAGACATTTTTGTTTTGTGCCAGCCTTAGTTATCGCAGTATCTGTTATAAGAAGAAAGAGAGAGAAAGAAGAAAAAATAATAAAAGTTTGAAGTATAAGGCAAAGTTCTGGCACATGGAATCAAGTATATGCTACTCACCCTCATCAATATCATGTTTTACCTCTTTGAGATTTCTGTCTAGGTGCTCATGCCATAACGGGTTTGTTTATGTATCTAGTACAAGCATATGATAGTGACTTAGATTATGTCTGTGCAATTAAGTGATTTCAACAATTATAAGACCTATCTGAGTGACTCGTGTGGAATTCAAATAAAAACACACACTTTCCTGTGTGAGGTGCTCTGATTATAATATATCTATGCCTAAAAAATTTATTAAAATGGGTAACACTTGTTAATGCTTAGAATGGAATTTTTTATCCAGTCACGATAAATGATCTTGTTTCTCTCGTTTATTGATTGAGGGCAAAGTCAATAGTAAGTGTGGAGGGATGATTTGATAACGCGCCTTAATTTTATATGTTTTTTGGCGGTGGCTTATTTAGTTATATTTATCGTTTGATCATTTCTCGTGAACTTTTGGTACTTAATCAAGTATATTTGCTATTATAGGTTCATGATATGTGTCGTGGAAGAAAACACGAAGAATTGAAGCTTAGACGAAGAAATAACTCAAGTCAATGATCTCCCGACACCTGTTCACTGTTTTGGCCATAACTCGGTCATACGAACTTCATTTTAGTTGATTCAAGTGGCCATGAGAAGAGAATTCAATTATCTACAACCTTGGTCAAGATCAAGTGCTGAAATGGTTAAAAGTATGGCGGTTTTACCCAAAGTGCGGCGCACTTTTGAGTCTGTGAGAAAATTAAAGGCAATTAAATGCTAAGTACATTAAATCATGAAGTGCGACGCACAAATAAGTTTGTGCGGCATACTTTGGCCCCCAAAAAGCCTATAAATACCCTCCTTGGCTCCCTCATTTCATACACTCTCACCCTCAAACCCCCAATTCATTTGAAAACATTAGAATAGGTGTTTTTGGTGATCTTGGCTTGACAAACCAAGGATCCAAACTCCCCTTCAAACCACCATCACCACCACCACTCTCAACCACGTTTTCCAGAGATTCACCACCATCCTCATACCTCATCCATCTGTTTCCAGAACCTAACAACCCACATACTTGGAGAATCAACCATAATTCTTCAAGTACTCATTATAAAACATTGCCAAACACCCCGTTCCATTTTACCATTGTTGTTTGTGTTGCATGAATTCATTGGTGAGGATTAGTGATATATTCTGATTGATTATAGAATTATAGGGTGTAGGCTTGATATTGGAATCATTGGTTGATGTAGGTATTGGTTGTTGAGTCGAATAATTGGTTATTGGATCTTTTGTTCTCATACACTTTCGTTTACGAATCGCTGGTACATTATTATTTATATTTATGATAAAATATTATGTGTTTATCATTTATAATATGGTTTTTATAAATATGAACATGGAGTAGTTGTATTATGTTTGTTTGGACATAATGTGATCTTTAATATGGAGCGTTTGGATATATGTTTATTGAATTTGTAAAACATATTTTATATAAGAAAATATGACGAAAGGTTTCTTTATACATGTGTTCTATCAATCCATCTAATATATTGGTTATAATAACTTATAAATGCCAAATGGATTTGTTGTTATTAATCGATATAATCACTAGATATATTTAAAGGCCGAAAGGAACTATAACTTGTGATAACTCTATTTTCTAAACTTATAAACACTATCCTAAACACTTCATTGTCTTAGTGATCATTGCCTAAACAAACATACTTTAATCATTTGCTTAGATTGCATTCTTTCCAATATTCGATATATGCATGATTTGGTTAATTTGATCCGTGACAATCATTTTAGCCTGAGCACCTTAATTACAAACTGTGAAAACTTCAATTCTTGTGAAAACCGTTCCTAGTGATTACCTATCCTATTTTTACACTTCGTAACTAGGGCATCATTTATACTTACCTGAATGTTGTGTTTTGTAAAAAATCGGTATTCTAGTATTTTATAAATTTAAAACATCTTGCAAATAAATCACATGCGTATGACAAAGATGCTGAAAAGGGAATCAAGCACGGGGTGAAAGACATAAATTGTGGTACCGATATCAGGTAAGCAAATTTTCCAAGCATAATGTTTACTCTACTAAGGCGATTCTTGGTGTGATGAGTGTTAGTGTCAAGAATTTGCATGGATATGGTGACTTGGAAGAGATTGTAGTGAAAAGATCTAATCAGCAGCTTTATAAGTTTAAAGAATGTAACTGTGTTGATCTACACCTGAACGACATTGAAGATATGCTTCTTCTTGCTGTTTAACATAAGCTATTCCAACTCGACGGGAGTTATATTGTTGACTTTATTATGGTCCTTTGCATGTTCACAAGAAGCCTAATACTCAAGAGACGTGTCAAAGATTTACAGCTTGATGTAGGGAGTTACCAGAAGAAACTTAACATCACCAAACCTCAGAAGACCTTCCAGAAATTGAATTCAAAGAACCCTACACTCCATCATACGATCCACCAAGAATTGTCTAAGAAGACCTAAACAAACAAAAAGAGTTTTACGAGCTAATGAGTTGTACAAGTTCTCAGATGGCACACTCAAGTTTGTTCGCGATGAGATTCATCACAGAGTACTCGACTTTCGTATGGATTACAACATGGAGATGCCAATGAGAAAGTTGATGGCTGGTTGACGTTAGATGGTCGGGGTCTTATGATTTAGTTGATCGCTATAAAGCAGCTTGCGTGAAAGGAAATTCAGAAATCTTGGAGAAGCGATTGGTTTAGTGCACGGGAATTGGAGCTGGACTTCAAACTGATGACAAGAAACGTTAATCGTCAAGGTCCATTCTCAAACTTCTTTCTTGGAATATTTGTGAATAAGTTTGTATAGACTAGATTAATAGTAGGCAATATAAATAGTGTTTGAGTACGAATTTTTCTAGAATTTTTAAATAAATTCAAAATCTTTCAAAGTATCGTACTCAACACTATATATTTTACTCATATATATATATATATATATATATATATATATATATATAATACCCTCTTAAATTGAGGGAGAGCATTTAATATGTTCCTAATACGGCTTGTTAATAATTGGACATTTTTTTCCCTGAAACCATTACTATTTGAATCAATTGATATCCAAAATATCAAAAGATTTGACATTTTTGATAAGGAGAGAAAATGTGATTAAATATATGGCTAAAGATGTGATTTTAAGGACTCAAGTGCAAGCTTCACCTTTCATGTGCTAAATATTTTCAAATATCGATGCACATGTACTAAATATTTTAATCACACTTGAGTCATTAAGCTCGCACTTGAGTCATATAATATTTTGGATATTAATTGATTTAAAATATATATGCTTTCGGGGAGAAGAAATGTTCCAATTATACTATAAGCCTATTAGGAACATTTTAATGCTCTCCCTTAATTTGTGAGGGTATTATATGGTGTTTGAGTACGATAATTTGAAAGATTTTGAATTTACTAAGAAATTTTTGAAAATTCGTACTCAAACACTATATATGCCTAATACTAGTCTACACTACTTATATATATACATATTCACATGATTATTAAATTACAAGAAAATGACATGAAATATGGAAGGGCAAGATATGACATGGTCATATTGTCCTTTCAAGCAGCTTGAGATCATTCCCGTAGTCACATCCACCAACAAACTTCTCTAAATTACGCATCAACCTCCTTTCAAAGAGCAGCTTATCAATCGCCTTGACCATGATGCGGGACCTTTTCATTTCCAAGTTACTCCAATGTCTTTTTGGCAGGTAAATCATCTCCAAGTTGGAAGCAACATCATTAAGCACACTTCTGACAGATGAGAGCGTCCCGTCGCAGAATTTGCATAGTTTATCTGAGCACATCAACCTGTTTCTTTTGTACTTGTCTTGATAAATGATTCCTTGAGGGTTTTTGTATGAAGGCCTGTAATAGGTTCTAGTTGGAGTTGTTTAGATCTGGTAGTATCTCGGTATGTTGGTGATATTAATGTTTCTACTCTAATATCTTTCAATCCAGCTAAAGGTCTTAACACCGTAAAGAATGACAACACGTGACCGGGTAAACTTCTTAATTGCCACTACTAAGTTGTACCTGATATCCACATCAATGTTTGGACCAGTTTCTTCTGGACTAGAGAAGTTCGCATATCCTTTCAATATCAACACAAAATAAGTCTTGGGGAGGTCGCCCCCCCCTTCCTTGAACTTTCTGAGCACCATCTAACTTTGACACTGGTTTGACCGCACCGACTTTCTTCTTTTGGAAGTAGACATCATGTGGGGAGTTTCTAGATGGCATGCATATGCAAGAGGAATCTTTGTTCATTTTGGAACCCAGTAGATACGTTCCCCAATACAGCAAGTTTGTGTTTGCACTCTTCACTAAGAATCCATTTATGTTTGGAATCCATCGTTTCTGCTGCCTTTACTATTTAACGTACTTAGGGACCCTTGGTTCTTGTTGTTGAAGGTCGCGTATTTGCCTACTTGAACTTCCACCTATTAGTTACTTGTGATTTTTTGATGATATAAGTATGTCTAGCCAGGAAATACTTGGCGTCCCCTCGATTTCAATCAACGTAGTGGCTTGCTAATATAAAACAAATATTCATGCCCTCTTTTTGCTGGGATTGTGCCATTCAATAGGTCGACTCATTGACAGCTTTGTAACATTCTTTTGAATTGATACTTCAATGTTCGGCCAAAGCTTTTGCATTGAGCCTTTTGAGCAGGTTGATGAAAGCAGGGCACTACTGAAATCTCTTGAGTCCAATTTGTCAATCTTAAGATGGTTCATGAACATAAGATTAGAGTAATAGGGTGCCCATATCTTGTCCAAACGTGAGGCAGAGGAGAGGTTGTCTTGCTTTAGCAATGGTGCTGATCCATTTCTGAGGCGGTCTAAAGTCAACAGATTTTGATTTATTCCAAGTACGATCAGGAGTTGGAGGCTTGTCAGGTTTCTGGAACCAATCATGCTTAGGAGCAGCCTCATTATCGGGTTGATCATCTATATGACCAGACTCATTCCCTTGATCCTGTTGCATCTCTGTGTCTGCAGCTTCAAATTCTGGTTCCTCTGCTTGTGTAGACTTACCCGAAGATTTAGGCTGAGATTGGGTGCCTTTGGAAGAGCTAGATGACTTTGATTCCTTTGACTTTGAGCCTTTTGATGGTTCAGCATCCTTGCTTGACTTTCTTCTTTTTGTCCCTCGGTCTGATCCAGCGGAGGGGTCTTCATCCTTGTCTTGATCATCTCGTCCTCTTTTCAATGTAACAACATCACCATATGAGGTAATGATGTCCTTGTCCGAGTTGTATGCTTCGACCAATGCATTGTAGAGATTCTTTTGAATGTCTGATCTGTTTATCGATTTATTAGTCTCCATTTTGCCAATGAGAATCTTTTTAATTCGAATTCTGACAATGAAGCTGCTACTACGTAAGACGTCTGGAAGCTCTGTTGATGGTTCGGATCTTAAAACACACTTTAAGATCTTCCCAAAGATTCTGTTACGTACTTCTTAATTTGTGGCATGATCTTGGGAGACTTGAGCTTTCACCTAATCCTTGATTATTGCCTTCATGGTTGAGTCTACTTGAAAGAATTCTTGATTCTCAGCTTTAGTTTCTTCTTTAAGCTTGTTTAGTTGTAGCCGAACAGCCACATCCACTGCTTCTTTTGTCTTGGAAGCAAGGTACTAATCAACAATACCTGAAATTGAGGAGACAGCTTTAGCAAATTGAATTGTTTGGTTAAACTTAGACATTTTAGTTTCCAAGGCAGACACCCTTTGATCAAACTGGAATAAGGATACAAAGTTAGGAATTTCTGGCAAAGTCATTATTGGATTAGTTTTTGTTGTTGTAGAATCTGGTGTTTGTTGTTGAGGAATTATTGTAAGATGTAAAGAAGGATTGACGGGAGGAGGTAGAGGAGGAATGATTGAGGTGTTTATTAGGGAGGAAATCTCATTGACATCTGGACTGGTGTTATCAAGATCTAGTAGCTTGCTTGTAAAATCAGATGAGACAGAAGAACTTTGCATGGTATCTTCAGTCTTACCAGTATTTATGGACAGTAGTAAGGCGGTCACGATGACCATCATCTTCTTACTAGCTTAAACCTTGGACTCAATGAGAAGCTTTTGCTTGATCTTCTCAACCTTGTTACAAGCTTTGTTCAATGTCGGTATCTCTGAGTCCCTGAGTGATGTTCAAATCTCCATACAACTCTTTCGCGACATCATCGTCTTCTTCTTCATACATCTTTTCTTCATCGTCAGATTTGTCCTTCTCTAGAGTATGCACGTACTCCTCATCTTGTTCTTCTTCTTCATAGTCTTTCAGAGTGAAAGAAGGATTCTCATCATCATCTGAATCCGTCCGTTCACTATCTTATGCACCATTATTCATTACCACCATCATCATCATTACCACTATCATCATCATTACCACCATCATCATCTTCGTCATTGAAATCATCATTTCATCTTCACTGTTAACACAAGAATCATCATCATTGTTATAAGAGTCTTCTTTAGACATATTGGGAACCCCTGGTTTCACACCAGTTCCTTTACTTGTGTCTTTAGTCTTGCCAGTTTGGTCATTAGGAACATCTAATTCAAAATCAGCTCCCTCACTTGAGCCGCTAGCCTGAAGCTTGTGAGTTTCTTGCTTGCTTTTCCTTAGAGTTTTCTTCAACCGAGCTTCTTCAAGTAGTGCAGCATCGGAAAGTAACTCAATTACCTTGCCTCTATCAGTCTTAGCTGGTACTTTCTTCTTCGATATCGACTTACCAAGAGTATCTTCGATGGAAAAACACGGTTGTTCAGGGCCGTAAGTTAGGTAGTGGCATTTTTGGCACGGTCTCTTTACTCTTTCAAATTCTGACCGTAGGTTCTCTTGGGAGAAGTCTTTGGGACAGTATTGAGTTATAGCGAGAAGCAGGCTTCTTGAATTCCGTGCCTTATTAGGAGGAAACTTTCCTAATGAATAGACAAATATATGTCTTGAAGTTGTAGATAGCTTGATGTGTCTTTATCCTTCTCCTATTAGCAGACTATCAGTGCTCCATTACTTCTGACATCTTAATGTTTTGGAAACAAACTTCAAGGCACTTAACAGACTACCATCCCGAGCAGTGTGATGAATTATTTTGTTCCTCATAGAGTGGTATTGTTTTGGAGATAAATGATACACATGATGCTTTGGTGAATTTTGTGTTGGGATTCGCATTTGCTTTTTCTTGCTGAACTAGTTTCTCTTGTTGTCCAGGCTTGCTACATAAAGTCTTCCCCCACGAGCCGGATAGAGTAACCATAAGCACATTATTATATTGTACATGGCCCAAAGATTTTACGCTTTGTGATCTCCCACTTTAGCATATCAAAGTCTATTGATTTTCAGAGACCCTCTTGAACCTGTTAATGCAGCAGCAATTCGATCTCCAAAGGCCTGGTGCATTTGATCAATACGTATTGCAGATAACATTTCACAACTGCCAGAGTAGCCAAGCTCTTTGATAAATGAGACTAGATCATCTTGGAGGGATGATCATCAAATATCTCTTGATATTGGTAGTCTGTGATAGATCTAAAGGATCTCTCGAAATACCATTTATTGTCAAACTCGGCATCTTTTTCTTATCAGCGAAAGTTGTAAGCATTGTTATATAATAATCTTAATTTCCAATCTTGTTGATGCCCGGTGTTCCAGAACGGATGCTATGTAGATTTCAGGGACTTTAGTCTAGTGCATCTCGGAGGAAAGTGGGATAGCCAAGAAGATTTGCCTTGAGAGCTTCATTGTAACTTGATATGTTTCTTCTTCTTTGGCTTTGGTGAAGGTTGGAAAATGCTTTTTAGGATTGCATCTTTCAATCTTCGGCCTCTTCTCAGGAGCGACCAAAGAATTGTCAAGAGCAATAGCTTGTTGAGATACAATAGGATTCATGTTTCTGCTAAGAAGATTCAAATACAGTTCATATGCAAAGCAATTTATAGACATTAGTCAGGGCAGGACCTTAGCACACATTCTCAGGCACTTCATAGCAGGCACACAACACAGAAGCGTCAAACTCCCCTTAAGGTCAACAAGCTAACTTTAGGTTACTAATAGTTAATTTGGCAAATTATATATGACATAAGAAAGATTTCAACCTAAAATGAGTTAAAAAAGTTAAAACATTTAGGAAAGAAATCAATTTTATACCACGTGTATAAATCGCCGCCTTGACTAGTGTATAAATCGCCGTCTTAAACTTGGTATAAATCGCCGTCAATAGCTGTAGGTATAAATCGCCGTCTATAGGGATATGTATAAATCGCCGTCTAATGTGATATGTATAAATCGCCGTCTAATGTGATATGTATAAATCGCCGTCTATGGGGATGTATAAATCATCGTCTAGAGGGATGTATAAATCGCCATCTAGAGGAATGTATAAATCGCTGTCTAACCTAGGTATAAATCGCCGTCTATTTTTTAATGCGTATAAAACGCCGTCTAAAAAACTTTGATTTTGCAACACCTATGATTATGACATTTATACTATACAAACACTTTGATAATGCATATATGAGCTTATCCTAGCAATTATAACAAGAATCAACCACAAAATTTTCATTTAGAGGCAAGAACGAGTGTGTTTATACTTGTTCGAGTCAAAATCACAAAAATATGCATACAAGACTTGGAATTTCTCATTGATAAGCATTCAAGAAAGGATATTAACACAAACTAAGCACAAACCCAACACATTTAACAAGTATTTCCTAAAAACCCAAATATTCGTACTAAAGAATCATTCAAAACCCATTTGAACGTTCGACCCATGAAATTCTGCTATAGATGAGTAATCTATATCCCCTAAACATCAAAACCCCTCAATCAATTTAGATTTTGGACAACTTTCAATTTTCACAAACCATCAATAAAAATGATTTCTGGGGACATTCGAGCAAAATACTGAATGAAAGGTTATTGCCTTAATTCCTTTTGAACATATGCCCTGAATTGTTTATGATGTGGGGAACTACGATGTGTAGTTTACCTGAAGCTGGATAAGGTTGAGATACCGAGTGCTAGAGGGGGTGACAATTTTGATGTGTGGCCGGCGAGGAGGGAAAGTTATTTGTGCCCCGGCCCCGATGTGTGTGTGTACGGTGACTTGGTTGTTGTTTGTGGACCGTGGGTATGGGGCGGGCGGGGGGTTTTGGGGATAGTGGGGTAATTGTTTTGGCAAACGGATCGGAGGTGTGAAAGGGAGTGGGGTCAGGTGTTTGGATGCGCGGTTGGCTGTGGTGTGGTCTAGTATTGGATATCTGGTGGAAAGTGTGGGGAGTCGGTGTTTTGCCGGGAGTAGGTTGGGGGGGGGTGGGGTTTCCGGTTGGCCTGATTCTAATGTTCTAGGTTGGATGTATTGGGTTTCGTTTCGGATGGTGAAGCGCCGGGTTCGGGGATTTGTGTGTGGTAGGGTTATACGGGGGCCTGTTAAGCTCGTGTTGAGGGGTAGAAGAAATTTGACTGCCCACCCCCCCTCATACAAGGACACGGTATGCTAGGCCTGGGTAAAGAGTTATGTCAATGGGTTGAGTGGTTGTTCATATTGCCCATGAAATAAATCATTTTCTGTTTGAAATTTACTGAAGGAGATTATTTTATTTTTGAAAATTAACACCATGAAAAATAAGATTTCTTACTTGGACACATGAGCGCACTGACGCGTACACTCATAGATAATAGAAAGCGCGGATTATGTTGCAAAGTAAACACAAGCCTTTGCATGGTCATAAAGTAGACCATGCCCAAGAATGAATTCCCGTTGAGAGGTCAAGTGTCCTTTATGAAATACTTGCCTTTAAGATGATGACCGGGTTTTTTTTGCTAGCCTAAAAAAATAATTGCAAAAGCCGTTTTTTTTTGGCATGTTTTGAAATGCTTTATGGAACCTTTGCTCGAACTTCATTTACAGCCTCGTATCATTATTGAATGACATTTCTAAGGTCGTAAATGTTATCGGTTTTCAAAAGACATGCCAGAGATACATAGATTTTTTATATTTTTCTGATTTTTTAATTATAAATTTTGTTTTTAAAAAATTTATATTAAAATAAAATATTTTTGCTTTTTTATGTTTTCTTATGTAGATATAATACAGGATATGAGTTACCACCATCACTCGTCTGTTTCCTCTGCCAGACGCTTTAACATTTCTAGAGACATGCTTCTTATACCAAGATTTTTGATCAAGAAGTTGAATCTTTCTCTAGGCAAGGGTTTGGTGAAGATGTCAGCCAGTTGGTATTCAGTCCGGACAAAGTATAGATCTACGATTGCATCCATAGGATTTGATCACAACACCCAGATAAAGCAATATATTTAGCCTTTGTACTCGAGATGGCAATGTACTTTTGCTTCTTTGAAGACCAGCTAACAAGTTTGTCACCTAAGAATTGAGCACTTCCTGATGTACTGCGTCTAGTGTCCTGACACCCCGTGTGATCTGCATCTGCATATGCTGTCATAGACATACCGGCCAACCACCTACACGCGCACCCACACCACCCCTGTTTATCCTTCGAGTACAGAAGACCCATGTTAATGGGTTTCCTTTAGGTATCGAAGATCGCTTCTTAACTGCATTTAGGAAAGTGCTTTTTAGGTAGGCGTTGCCTGATACCGGGCACATAAGCAGACTGCATAAATAAGGCCAGGTCTACTGGATGTCAGATACATAAAGGAGCCAATCATGCCATGGTAAAGTATAGCATCAACTAGAATCCCCTGTAGATCTTCATCTAGTTTACTCTTTTCTACCATAGGTGTGTCTACAGAATCACTAGTTAGCATACCATATTTTTTAACAATTTCAGAAGCATATTTAGATTGGCTTTATTAAAGATGCCGCTGAGGACTTTGGAAAAATTTGTATCCTAAAAGAATGACATCTGCCCCATCATTGACATCTTGAACTTACTGGTCATCTGATTAGTAAACTCATTACACATGACAGTATTAGTGGATGCAAATATTATATCGTCAACATAAATTTGTACCAGTAATAAGTCGTTCCCAGCTTGCTGTGTGAAGAGTGTTGGATCAACTACACCTTTGGAGAAATGTTGTGAGATTAGAAAGCTTGACAACATGTCGTACCATACACATGAAGCTTATTTAAGACCGTAGAGAGCCTTTTTCAGCTTGTACACATGCGATGGGTTGTCCTGATCAACAAATCCTTCTGGTTGAGAAACGTAGACCTCTTCTTTAAGCTCGCCATTTAAGAAATTCGTTTTGACATCCATTTGGTAGATCGTCATATTCTTATGAGCGGCATTTGATATGAAGATACAGATGGCCTCTATTCTAGCAACCGATGCAAATGATTCCTCGAAATTGATTCCCTCTTCTTGTCTGAATCCTTGAGCAGCTAGTCTAGCCTTATTCTTTAGTACCCCACAAAATTCATCCATCTTGACCTTATAAATCCACTTTAGTTTGATCAAAAGCACTTTATCTAGACACGACACGAATTCCCAAACTTTGAGTCTTTGAAATTCATGAATTTCTTCTTGTATTGCATCGATCCATGACGGTTCGGTCATTTCTTGTTTGAAGTTCTTGGTTCTACCAAAGTCAGGAAGGTATCAAAATAACACCACATGGCGTCAGTTTGGAGTTGCTTTCTCGTAGAGACAGAGCGAGAAGGATTGCCGATTACATTTTCTATAGGATGATCCTTAGTCCATCTACCAAGGTGTTCAAATGGAGTGTGGGTTTGTCTCACATTTGATGATGATCCTTGAGAAGTCGAGTCTTCACAAAAAGATTCATGAAGTGGATCATCATGAAAAGTTGGTGTTTTTGGTGATTCTTCAAAATCTTGAGAAATG
>BQNB010115871.1:9521-21473 GCA_026074375.1 Tanacetum coccineum
TTTACGGTTTCGTCGCAATAAAGAGTGCTTATTATTCAAAATCAAGACAAAGTCGTAATAAGTCCCCGAACATGCCATTAGAAAGAGCGCGAGAAAACGAGTCCAACAGTGCCCTCGGATCTTATTGGGCCAGCCTATAACCTATTTTATGGGCCGGACCAGCCCAAGCCCAAATACAATTACGAAGAAATTTGAAATATAAAAAGTGTGCTAACGTCAGCAGATGTAAGCAGCACATGGCTGCAAATTAATTCATATGAGCTCACCTTTGCCTCCACTAAGTTTGGAGGGCGAATGAGCATGGGACACGTAGCTAGGCAAATGAATACAAGTCTCAAATTCATTTTACTAATTGATCCAACAGTCATAAATGCAGCGTTCTCTTTAAGCAATTAAAAAGGGCTACATGTCACGTTTTGAGCGGCTGTTCACGTCTGTTGTTTGTTGTCGATCTGAGGTCACGCATGATAGAGCCAATGATTGGCTAATAACATTCCAATGATGGGTCTAAATTTACAAAAGTGCCCCCTCACTCCCTATAAATCCATCCGCTCCCCTCATTTTTAATCACCTAGAAATTTTTAGTTTGTAGTTTAGTTTAGCTTATTAAAGTGTTGTTTAGCTAGCTTATAAATTATGAGCTTATTGTATTTGCTTATTTCAAGAGCTTAATCAGGTTTTGTAATAAATATGGTTTGAGTTTAATAGATTTTATGTTTTTCTTATTTTTCTTAGCTTAATCGTTGGTTCGTGATAGCTTATTCAATAAGTTGTATTTTCGTGCTTATTTTCGCAGCTTATTATTATCAAAAGTTCTTAAAGGATTAGATAATGACTCCTATAAGCTCTCCAAGCTAATTCGATTCATTCTCAATTGTTTTTAAGAACTTTTTGAAATAATAAGCTCGAATATAGCTTATTATTGTGTTTATATCGTTTAGTTTAATTAGAAGCTCATATTTTCTGTTAAAATAAGCTTCTAAACAACTTATTTTGTTTAAAGTGAGCTTATATTGTTAGATTGAACTTTTGTGAGCTTATTTGCTTATTCGACTTATCATTTGATTCGTTAATATACTTATAGCTTATTTTAAATCCTTGTTGCTGTTTTCTGTGGCTTATTGATTAGTTTTGAGCTTATCTAGTTTGGTATTTTGCTTATTTAGTCGTTTAAATTGTAGTTTTTGAATTTATTTTGCTTATTATTAAGGTTTGGAGTTTAAGGATGCTTATCTCGTAGTTCTTATAATCTTGTTTGCTTATTCGATCGGTCTAGTTCTTAATTCGTTTAGGTTTTAGCTTATTAAAAAGTTTTAGCTTAAAATCTCGTTTTAGCTTAAATCCATTTCTTATTGTGTTTAAACAAGTTCTAAGTGCTTAATTCGATTTAAGAGTTGCTTATCTACTATTTGTAGTGTTTAAGGCTTATTCTGAATGCTTATTTGTGCTCATTAGATTGGCTTATTCTAGTGCTTTGTTTCAATCTGGGCGAACTAAAAAGTTTAACTAGGACACATTTAGGTTTGTAGTTTGGGTTTGCATTTTATTTGATCATTGGGCCACGATTATTGTTCTGGGCCTGTTGGTTTGTAGAGCTTGAACTGGGCCACATAGGATGCGTTTGGTTTGAAGAATTATTTGGGCCTGCATGTATATTTGTGGGCTTGCATTTTACTTTGGTGGGCCAAATTGTTAAATAAAATTACACTTTATATAACTGTTTACAATTAATAGTTGTATGTTTATGTTTGATTTTGGTACCGGTCAACTCACGAGGCGCGTAGCTTAAGGGTTTATTTAGCTAGACCGAATTTGATTATTTGTTTTAGCTAAATAAATCGGGTGGTATTCGTTTAATTGCGGGTCTTCAATTCGGTTCCATTTTCTATCCTTTTTCAATACATTAGTGTAGCTTAGATTAAAAAAAATGTTTTGCTTTGCTTATTTGATCATTATGAGTAGCAAGTAGTTTAATTAATGCTTGTTAAGTGAAATGTTGAATTGTGATTTAAGTGTGGATTTGAAAAAGGTTTAATTGATTAATAATTTTGGATTATTTAGATTTGTGGTTTAAATATTTTTAAGGGCAAAATCCTAAAAAATAGTTAAACTACACATCTAGTAATTAATATCTTTTTAAGAGATTTTTGTCAATATAAGCTAACGTTGTAAGATAACTATCTTTTCTAAGGACGTTAATTCGTTAATAAACCTTAATTCACACTTAATAAACTTTTCACATCACTTAGCAAGCATTTGCATCTTTATAATATTTTAGATCATTTTAGCATAATTCTCGTAGCATAATTGTTTAGTATAATTTTAGTATTCATATTAGTATAATTTTCTTAGTTTTAAAAAATTAGTTTTTAAAATCAAAAGCCTTAAAAGATAATCAAGCATTATACTTCGAAAACATAATCGTGATTTGTTCAATTCAAACCTCGTTGGGACTTCGACTCCGAAAAGATTGATTATTGTTTGTCCTCAAGCAATTTTCACATCCTATGGGAACTACTATATTATACTATTACTCGACGAGCACGTTTCGTGTGAATCAATCTGTCACAAACAAAAAGATATAATCAATCATTGACAAGGTTTATGCATTCCCAAATAAATACTAGATGAATTAGCCAAACATACATACTTTATTGATGATAGAAAGAAAAAACCTTGTTTGGTGGGCTTAGAACACATCACAATATGGACTAGTAATTTTCTCTCTAAAAATGTCTAACCCTAATTTTTGACTAAACTAGGAGTATTTATACTAATAAAAAGATTAGCCTAGGAGGCTTTTGAGCTTTGATGGGCTTTTTCATTAAAGGCCCGTTTACATTAATAAACTTTAATTAATTAACCAACTAACGAGCTAGACTTTTGTCTTGTATCTTCGAGTGACCGAAGCTTCTTTGTTCGGGTCCATTTATGTGATCCTATCAATCTCTCCCTAGATGAGGGGTCATAGATGTTGTTTGAAGATCACTTCGTGCTTGTCTCTTTAGCTCGTTGTTGATAGGGTACTTCACTTGTTGTGCTTTGGTAATTCAATCTTTAACACCTTGATCATGATCTTCAGAACTTGATGTGATGACTTGATCTTGATCTTGTTTAAGCTTTACTTTTCTGAATTACTTTGTGATCTTCTTTCACTTTGACTTTGCCATACGCTGATTGTAAGTTCTCTCATGCTCCATATCTGTTGGATCTTTTGGAAAGCTTTTGATTGATTGATATCTTACTTCCTTCATTTGAACATTTGCATTTGGAATAGACAATTGATTTTCAGAGATTGTGCGGAGCTTTGTATGTAAAACTTCTTGATTACTTCAGTTACTGTGGGTTATGGTTATGAGCACAAGTCTTGCATCGGAAACTTTGAGTCGTCGTTCGCTTTCTATGATCTAGGAACAAATTTAGGTCACCAACAAAAATCATTTTGTGTTGTTAATTCCACTTTTTGTGTTCTTGAAAACATTTTTGTGAACACAACAATGGTTTATTATTTTGAAGGGACCGATAGTATAGATGATTCTAATCTGGTGGGTACGTGAACTCTGATTCCGTAAGGATCAAGGATTACAGTACGAATATGTCACCTGTGATCAGAATAGATTCATTTCAAAGAAACCTTCTTGACAGGTTTTCCGGCCGTGACAAGCTAGTTCCTTAATAACCTAAGGATCAGATTCCTAATGTTCACCGTTCTTAGGACGATGTCCGATAAGGACTAACACACTATAAGTATTTCTACTAATTAGATGGTTAAAGAGTGGCGCTGTACAGGTTACTATCTGCTGACTATACCGTACTATTCCTTTTTCAGCCGTTTTTATTCTTATTTCAATAAGTACCGTAGAAGGCCATGTGGCAAAATGATTTGTAAATTCATTAGGAGAGTGGTGCTTATAAAATTTGTTTGTGGGCACAAACGAAGTTAAATCAGAATGCTTGATGATGTTTGAAAATTTATCCCGAGAAAAGATATGAAGTGCTCTGGGAGAATCCAAACTTGTACAAGTACATTTATGGAAATCCACTTCAATAGTGGGCGCAGTCGAAGACCAGCATGTGAGCATTCTTACGAATACCCCTGTTGTTACAATTATCATTTCTTCAGCATTCCATAAGATCACTTTCACGACATGAAAAAAAGATTCTTTATCATTTATCAAAGATAGTGGTGTATAAACACAAACTTTTAGGTATCTTGACATTTTTGATCATATTAACACTTATGCCCCCCCTACACATGGCGTCGATAATCGAAAAAGATGTTTAGCACATGCATGGATAGGATTAGCATTTTAGATTCAATCGAATATTAATTATCGTTTTTTACATGTTAAAGTCACATTTCTCCCTCCGATCAAAAAGTATGAATCTTGTGAATGGTTGAATGGTTTTGATCTAGAATGGACTTAAATGTACTCATCTCCCCCTCAATGTATGAGAGTGAGGTGAATAGGCACAAATATCAAGTGAGCAATTGAAAACAAGGGACCTTTAGAATACCCAGACTAGGAATGATGATGCAATCTGTCTTGACCTTGTAAGCGGTTGGTAGTGTCAATCTTTCAGCAATTAGAGTCAGCAACAGTAGTCCTTATGACCTGCAACAACTGTTAGGTGTACCTGATTTCTCCCCCTCAAAACAATGGACCCGTGTCATATGGTTTGTTTGGTTTTAACCTCGAAATGTTTGATTAAAACAATGTTGTTTATGAGTAAAAATGGTTCGTGGGCTTAGACAACTTCTGTGTTGTAAAGAAATAATGCACTGAAACGTACACCCTAAATCTCTGGGTTAAGACCGGGTTACAGTTTGAAATAACTGCAAGCCATTTATTTCTAATTTTTTTAAACATATACACAATTATACAATGAATGTTACTGTGCAAGATACAATCATCATTCATAGTGGCAGAAAATCCCATGGGAACAGCCTTGCGATAGCCGGTCTATAGTCAAAAAAACTTGAGAGGACCATAGTTATAGTGGAATTGAATGAACTGACGCATGGGGAGAGTTCCTAAGGTTTGAGAAAGGTTCAATATCAAAAGTAACATTGGTACGTGGACTTAACGCCATGGTGTGAATTTCGAAGGCATAACGTTGGGTTCCGTAGAATTCTTGGACCATAGATATCACTTAAAAATTGAAACGTTTACCAGTGGGCGTCCATTGAGTTTACAATTCTCGCAAGTCTTCTTGGTAGCTTTACAGGCATTTTTAGAGTGTTAACAGAGCTGTTGGCTGGGTGAGCCACAAAATGTCCATATATCATATTAATTTCTGGTAGTATTCTGCTGCATCTCTCGCTTTCACACTCTTAGTCGGTTAGATGATATGGTTCCGTAAGTTGTTCTTTGAGTTTGGTTTGCGAAGCGGACTTGGTGGCAGTTTTGGTTTTTGTATTTAAGGTTCACAGGAATGTAGGTTGCTTATGCTGTTGCACTTGGGTGTTTTGGGCGGGTTTGGTGAAGTTTGTGCGGATCCTGATAAGGCACCTGCTTCTTTTTAGGGCAACTGGGTTCGTTTTGAACCCAATTGGCTCTTTGTGGAGGAACAATGTACTCTAGAACTCTGTGTACATATTGAAGCAAGTAACTTTGGGTTTCACTAGCTCCTGTTGGGTCCTCTATTCTTTTTGCATCAACTTCAGCTTCAGTTTGGCATTTCAACATTTTTATGATAGGCCATATTCCTGTGAGTGTAGTTCTTGAGTGGGTACTAGCAGTCGACAGTTCTAGATACCGTCGATTCACATTGGCGTTCTCTATCTTGTACCCATCATTTTGGATCCGAAGGGAAGTGAGGGCGTCTTTCAACTGAGTAACTTCAGTTTCTAGGGCCCCTGATGATCAAGGTTACCTGTGGTGGGGCATTTCATTCAACTTTCTCCATGTTGTGATCTGAGTTTCTGGATTCTGACTGGTGTCATCCTTCCTTTGAAGTGGGTATTTTTTTTAACTGGTAATTTCAACATAGCATTTGTTTGCAGTTGCATTCGAAGGCACACAATCCTTTCATTTGGAAGAGTTCTTTGTAGTTTGAAATTTGGTTTGGTTTTTTGATCAACCAAAACTGTTTTTGTTATAAGAGTGGATTGGTGTTCAGTTTGCAGCTTTGTTGTTCCTAAAACTCAGCTTCAAGTGCAACGATCAAGGAGTTGTCCATATGTAATTTGCTTGTGACGATACTTTACCATCAATTCCCGATCTCGGAGGACCCTCGCAATTGCTTTCAAGCAAGAAAGTACCAACATCGAGCCGATGATATTCTTGCCTATATCCTTATCTGCAATGAAGGCGCATTGTCATTCAAGATCCGTAATCACTCTTGTAGAGCCTAGTCTTTTGCAAAGAAGATGCTTTTTTTGTCACAAGGCGCTTGTTATCGCAAGACATTTTATAATAGTCACTTTCCATTTTTTCAAGACTACGCTTCAAACTCCTTTACTTCTGTATAGATGTCAGTATCTAGGTTTTGAAGAGGAAAGGTTTTTGATGTTTTCATATATGGTCTAATCTCGTAACTAAACTACGTCTATACTCGAACCACATGGTTGTGCTCTTATTTTGTATGATTGGCTCTAACGCAGAAGTTAAGGTTTACTCTTAATTTTTCCAAACTTTTTGTGTAACCTCATTTGTTTGTCCTGGACGAGTGGTGAACAAAAGGAATCATATGTTTTGTAACCTGACAGAAGCACTTGAATCCTTTTCAGTCATCTTTGGTTTTTTGAATTCTTAACGAACTGAATGATCTGATCGTTTGTTAGTGTTTGTTGATTTGTTTTATTTGTGTTTGGTGTTGTTTTTGTTTGATTTGTGTTTGGTTGAAGTCAATTACTGTTCACGGGATTTTACAAATCTTTGATTAAAACCGAGAAAAGAATCGCATCTTTCGCGGGATTTTACAAAATCAAGAAGAAAGAAAACCGTTTAAAACCAATAATGAATTGATCTTGTGTAGGAGGGAAAGGAAAAGAATAAGAATATAATTTCCAATTTAAAAGATTATTATCCCTTGACTTTAGAAACCAATTATTTACTTCCTAAAATTAACCTCCACTAGGATTATATCCCTTGAGTTTAGGAACCAATTATTTACTTCTCAAAATTAACCTCCACTAGGATATAATTATTTACTTCCCAAAAGATTATATCCCTTGACTTTAGGAACCAATTAATTACGTCACAAAATTAACCTCCCACTAGATTAAAATCTAATCCCTTATTTTAGAAAATATAATATATTTCTTCCCAAAAATTTTGATCATTTACTTTTTTTTTCTTTTTTTTAAATATGCCTAAAACTTTTTTTTTTTTTTTTAAATAAAGCCGAAATTTTATTTTTGTTTAAATAAAATAAGCTGAAATTTTTCTAAAAAAAAAACTTTCGTGAGATAAAAAAAAAAAATTAGTCGAAATCAGATAGATGTATTAAGGCTAGTTCAATTTAATTTTGTTTCTAAACACACAAGATTAAAAAACACGTAACTCTTAGGCTAAAAATTAAGGCAGAAATCCTTGATTGCTAACAGATGGGTTATTAAGATATTAGATCTAAATAAACACATCTATGAATCAGAATGAAAAGCAAAAACACAAATAAATTCGGTTCCTCTTTGTTTTTTATTGCGAAATAAAGTAATTAAACACGAAACAAATTCAATATATCAATCTTGAGGCTCTGTTCCCAATTGAGGTTCCTTGGAATCATTCATACAAACCGTAACAATGATGTGAAGAATCAAGATGCATAAAATTAAGAACTTTAATGATGATAGAAAGAAAAAACCTTGTTTGGTGGCGAGTTAACACTCACAATAATTGATAGCTAATTTTCTCTTAAAAATGTCTAACCCTATTTTTTGGACCTAAACTAGGTAGTAATTATTCATTAATAAAAAAGATTAGCATAGCGAGGCTTTTGAGCTTTGTGGGCTTTTTCATTAATTTGCCCGTTTATATAATAAAATTTAATTTAAATTAACCAACTAAACGGAGCTTAGTACTTGTGTCTTGTATCTTCGAGTGACCGAAGCTTCTTTGTTCGGGTCCATTTATGTGATCCTAACAAAAAGATATAATCAATCATTGACAAGGTTTATGCATTCCCAAATAAATACTAGATGAATTAGCCAAGCATTACTTTAAAATGAGAATTCATAATCAACAGAAGGGAAATTGAAGGTCATGATTTAAGTTTGATATGATAATCAATCCATTACAAGTGTTTATGGAATGAATTTGGTCTTCTAAGTTGCTGGTAAACACCTACCCAAAACCCTTTAGTCGGCCATAAGGTTTGGGGCTTGATAAAAACGAAGTTATGAGGTTGTATTTATAGGCACACCATAAACCGACCTTCACGACGGCGTCACCAATAACATGTGACACCGTTACGAAGATGTTTTTAGCGTTGTTGTAGATTTTCTTGTTCTAAACGCGTGGGCTGTTGAATCGTCGAAATCCGAGTTCATATGAAGAAGTTATGATCAAAACAAGATCTGGTACTTCATGCACGCGTTAAATGGTATTCTTAATCTCATGACACCGAATCTTCTAAAGTTCCTTTAGGTCGTCCATGTTTTGACGAAATCGCCAATGTACTAACGGCGTCGCTTCGGTAAATCTGACGGCAATGCTTTATGGCTTGCGGGAGCGTCTCCCCGCTCTGTAAGCCATAATCTTTAGAGATTTTTGTATAGGTCTGTAGTCTTGTCCGGTTTATTCTCCTATAGAGCCTAAGTCACGATGTATTTCTTACATAATGCCTTTTCAAATACTAAAATATATGGAAAACAGGAACGATTTAAGTACCTATTTGGGCAATAATGACGATTTAGGGGGTTACATGACACGAAAAAAAAAAAAAAAGTGTATTAAAATATACACCTCATCCAAATACCCCTTACAATTGGGATTTAGCTTACCTAAAGCAAATGGGCTTTTTTTCTACCATAGACAATAGCAGTTTTTAGGGTAATTTTAAATACTTTTTTAAAAGTATTTTACTTCATCAACCTTCTAGACCTAATTAAAAGCACGGAAAGTATTACACTAGCACCTCACATAAGTGGTTTGGGATTACTCTCTTTATTCTAAGGGTGTATAATAAATTATAACATAATAGGGAATGGAAAATCAACAATCATTACCCTATCATAGCATTAGAAATTACCATAGGATTGGTAAAGGATCAAACCTCCACCGCTAAGACGAAAAAGCATTATTCGTTTACTAACCAATGATTCATTTAAAGGGTTGTGGTGTTTTTGTTTGGTAGGTCGTAAGATAAACATATAATGAAAACGGAAAAGGATGGGATAAATTTGGGTGGGCTTGGCGTTGAATTTATAGTGGAAGGGATGCTAATTATTTATACAAATTACACGCTGGTTTTAGTTGCTAAGCCAAGGACTCGGATTCTACGGGAAGTATACAAAACCTTACATCAATCCTTTCTTTTTCTATTCTATTTCTCTCTCTTACTTTTTTTAATAACATAACAATCATAACTTGTGGGTTTATAACATGTTCTCTACACTGAGCTTTTACTTGCTCGATATGTTAAATCTAACTAATGACCCGATTTGAGGCGGATCAAAATAACATGGAGATCATCTAACAAACGTCATGGGGGGGATGGGGGGGGGGGGGGGTATTGACTTAACTCTTTTTCCCTATTACTGCGCTTGAAATAAATACTACTATGAATCTCAATCATCTCTAAAAACTGTATATTGTACATGAACAAGGAATTAGCAATGTGTCTCAAATATTAACTTGGGTTAAACATAATAATGTACTAAAAATGAGTACATACAAGGTAGGCTAATGCGATTTGGGTGTAACGATTGGTTTAAGGGTTAACAATGCTCTTCATTAATAGTCCGGCTTAACCAAAAAATTACGAGAACCATGAAAAAGGATAGGCTCAAAGGGTTGTACTAGGGGTATCCTGCACTAAAAATGAGTGCATGGCAAGGGTGTGGGATAGTTATATAGTCGATGTGACCATAATAACAATTACAGGTTTAAAACATGGGTTAATCCTAGTGCCTCTTATCTAGCAAATCCTAATACTTACTATGCGGTCTCGGGATGCATCACAAAAACAAGTTCTAGAATTTAATATACTATCGGTACACTCATATAATTTAATACCGATACCAATGCTCCAGAAAAGGTGACAAAGACCATACGTACACATCCATAACGACGGAATAGACACATATGACTGCATTCGAACCTTAACTCGAGAAAGCTAAAGGTATAAACTATCTTGGGTATCAATAATGGATACCCGAATTCCTAAAGATCTAAAGGCGAACCTCACATTTTTGGGGTGGAATTTTGAGGGTTTTTGTGCTAGTCATACACATTCCTATCCATGAGACGCTATTAATACTCGGTTTTCATCGGTATGTGTCATAAAAAAAATTAAATTTGGGTCAAAATTACCTTTTTATGCTATGTTTCGATATATTACCCATCATTTTAAGGACAAAGCAAATGGCAAATGAAAGAATAGTTTCTAAGGCTTATTTTCCCCCTACACTTAAGTTGAACATTGTCCCCAATGTTCTATAGAAGTACCCATAAAAACAAATAAAGGGATAAGAAAACAAGGAAAAGAAACTAGTACTCCCCTGGTTTGCTTAATAATGGAGAAGAAACATGCGATAACTGGTTAAATCGTCCTCCAAGAATCATCCAATGAAACTTCCTAAGAACTTCCAAGCTTCTTCTCATCAAATATAACCTGTAATCAAAGACAAAGACAACTACACCAAGCGTAAAATCCACGGGTGAATGATAAATACAACCTCATTAACTAAGTTTAGACTCTATGAAACCAATAAAGATAGGATGAGAGTAATGTCATAATCATAGGTTTTTTGTAGATTTACAAAAGAATTACATATTTTAGATGTTACACAAGTTATATTTTCAAAAATACTTAAAAATTTTGAATTTTCTAGTAGCTGGCCTCATGACGCCGTCAAGCATATCCTAATGTCGTCACAGAGGTCGAGCTGACGACGTCGCGTATAATCTGTGACGCCGTCTCCACACTCTGTGAAAATTCACTTTTTATTTTTGACAAAAAATTTCTTGTATGCAATCTTCTAAGTTATTTCCTGTACCAAATACTGCATAAAACCTAAGATTTGACAATACAATCATATGACTCAAAACAAACACACAAGATACACAAGACACACAAAACACACAAGACACACAAGACAAACCTAGTATGCAAGAAATAAAAGATTAGGTTGCCTCCCAACAAGCGCTTGTTTTTGTTCGAGTCACGAGCCTGACTCTATGCTTATTTGACGTGTAAAAGGTGGGTCTCCCCTACACTTGAGGTTAAGTGTGGGTGATAGTAGCGATACACACCATTTCGATAAAAGTATGCCACGTGAGGTGAAGGCGGTATGTGAATGGTCAAGGGTTCTACTTCCTTCATCCTAAGATTACTTGAATCCTTTGGTTTGATGGGTGGATTTGAAGTTGGAGAAAATTTAAGACAAATAACCGGGGTTATGTCATCCTCATAGAGATTATGCTCCAATGATTTTTTATCCATTCTGGTTCCCATCATCATTATCTCGACTTCATCTTCATCTTTGTACTCAAGCTTATTTTCCTCAAATGAATGAAGTATTGGCATTTTAAGGTTGGAATTTAGGTGTTGGTGAGGGGTGCTATAGATAGTGGGTTTAATATTAGAAATCATTGAGACCCTATGCCCCATGGTCGGCTTGAGTGTTTTGGGGGTTATGGTAGGGGTGTGAGGAGGAAATCTAGTGATCTTATTGATTTTTATCTTGTCCTTTAATTTTTCCATAACTACGAGGGACAATTTCATGAATTCGCCAAAAATGATATTCATATATTCTTCGAGTTGACATAATTTCTCCTCTTGATC
>BQNB010115872.1:0-19118 GCA_026074375.1 Tanacetum coccineum
AATATCTTGGAATAATATCTAGTGTTTACTTGAAGTTACAAGTTGTATATTAAATGTATAAAGATATAATTAGTAAAGTGTATGTTCTATTTCATTTATTTTATGTACAATTTGACTAATAATGTTAACATAGTTTAATTTTTATAAAACTTTAGGTATTGGGTATAATAATGGGTATTTGTTGAAGCGTAGAAAAGTTTTGGTGGTTCCCGGTATGCCTAAATGTATTTTATCGCGAAACGTAAACACTTTACGTAACCAATAAAAATAAAATGTTCAAAGATAATAATTATTCTCAAAATAATTATCTAACACTTTCTTAACGTAAACCTTTAATTGATTGATGTCCGTTTACATTGAATGATAATTTTTAGCTTACGCGATTTTAACTTACGATTAAAATTAAAAGCAAAAACGTACAAGTCTAAAAATAAATAGTGAATTAAATAGCGTCGTACATTGACCTAAAATACGGATTGTTACACAAACAAAAGATGCAATAATATACAATGCAACTAAACTAAGCTAAACTAAACTAACAATACTGATAAAAACAAGAATCAAACAATTTCACTCCTCCGCAACGGCGCCAAAAACTTGATTTGTCGTTGTGTGTAGGTAATTTATGTATCAAGTTTTACTATATATATTTTTCCGACTTTACCTAAAACAACACCTTAACAGGCAGTGTACCCGATCAGTTGTAGCTTCGTTGGTAAATAGGGTGTCGAACACTAAAAGCGAGAACATCAATTCCTAGTTCTACCAGTATTTTAGTTATTCTATGTTAGTTCTAATCTAAGTTAATCCTATGTTAAGTTAGATATATTTTCTTGGATATGCCATATAGTGATTAGCGATACGCCGTATATCTTCTACAGTATATACACGTTTTAACAGGGGGTTCAGTCTGAGAGACTGGCATGGGGTTTTGTCGTGACTTAACCTACTTTCTCTACTCTAACACACGCAAGGAAAATAACAAAAAGTAGAAGGGCAATCTAGCCTATATTAAGGAAACTGTGTCAACCATGATGAGTCTAATTAAATGCAAGGTTCGTTTATTCTAGTGCAATGATTGTTTTACTATGTTGGTGTTTATATCATTCTCAAAATTTAGGCGGGACTTATTCCTAAACGTTATTCAACAATCCTGTCACAATCATTGAATGTTTCATTAAGCATACATCCATCAATTATAATCTATCTTAGGGTTTTAGTAATGGTGCGCTTACTAAACCCTAGCTCACAGAGACTTTACTAACTTATTGCTTATCGGTTCTTTACATACTGGGAGTCCACTTTTCTAAATCTTCGGGCGAGGAATCTGAGTTAATATGGTTAATCTAGGGTCACCTGCCAGCTAACTAGACAAATTCTAAGGGCATAGACAGCACGTTATTTGTGATCCTACATTAATCAAGATATATAAATTATTGATATGGAAAGCCTCCCCGACATCTAGCTAGCTCTATACTTTGCATTCCTAGACCCAGTTGAATGGAAAGTCGCATATTTAAGCACATAAATAAGTATAAATTGATAAACATAATTAACATTCAACATAGAAAGGGACAATCTTATAACAAACCAAACATTAAACTTTCATAACCATGGCCAACACTTAAAGGTGTTAGCCAATAACCATAGTAACCAATACACAAGTACAAATCAAACAACTAATGTTAACTAATCGAGTTAAACGAATGATACCAAGAATCAAATGATTAATAAGAGTATGAGATAATTACAGGGTGTTTCCTATGGATTAAAGCTCTATGCTAGACATTTCTGCTCTTTTTGCCTTCTGAGATTCGTCTTTTGTGGTTAGAGTTTCAAAAATATGATTAAGCACACCCTAAACTCGTATTTAGGGTTTGTATTTATAGTCTTCTAAAATTAGCCTGATACGCCATATATGGTTAGTGGATATGGCGTATCGAAGAGTCCTTGAAGTGGGTGCCACAAGTATAATACTCCCATTTATGTTCTTTGTCCTTATCTTGAATACGGCGTATGAGGATACCTGGACACGGCGTATAGGACTTAATGTCTTTGTGGCTTCTTGTGAAGTGCAGGCGCATATACGCCGTATCTTCTTGATAGATACGACGTATAGAGTGTCAGGACAATATCCTTCTTGATTTCTTTATTTAAGCTCCAAAATGCGCGCCTTTTAGTAACTCTTCAGCAAATGCTCCATATTTACTGCAAATAACTATTTTGAGCGATTAAGTACCAATATATGCATAAAATATGTAAAATAAGCAATTTATATGGAATAAATGATGCTATAAAATAGGGGTGAACATGGTTCGGTTTGGTTCGGTTTTCATATAAAACCAAAACCGAACCAAAAACTTTCGGTTTTTGATTTTTAGAAACCATTCGGTTTTGGTTTTGTGTCGGTTTGGTTTTTCGGTTGTTAGTTTATTTTTGGTTTTTTCGGTTTCTATACGATTTATCGAGCTTTGATTTTACAAAGTCGATTTGGAATATATCATAAACCAACACCTTCAAAGCTTTAAAGAAACAATCCAAATAAGAAAAACTAAAGACACAACGATGACAATAAGAAACAAATGACCATAAAAAATCCTAAAATTTTTATTTATGTGTTATAAAGCAACACAATAACAACGCTAAAAACCTAATAAACATAAAAAAAGTCATAGAAGAGAACTTATTATGTGTCCTAAATTACATGTACAAGAAGTATATAAAACAAATATTAGTTACTCGACATGATAAAGTTAATCTAGCGGAGCATATTCATCGTCCTTTAGCTTCGATCACAACTTATTTTTGTTCCCATGTTTATAAAGATCGGTTCGGTTTATATCGGTTTTATTTTAATGCTAAAACCAAACCGAACCAAAAACTTTAGTTTTTTCAAAATTCGAAAACCGAACCCCCATTTTTCAATAGGTTTTGGTTTTTTCGATTTCGGTTCTTTGGTTTTTTTCGGTTTAGGTTTGGTTTTTAGGTTTCCTGCACACCCCTACTATAAAATAGACGTTATTTGATGTCATCATTCGTCCTCAAAATTTTTGGTTTTTTGGCTTGCTACCATTCTATCCACAATCAAACAATCAACCTAATTCTTTTTGCAATCTAATCTCCTATCATATACCCACTTAATCCTAAAATGAATTGGTTTAATTCACAATGAATCAAAATCACCTAATTTTTGACCTAAAACTAAGAACACGAATCAAACACTTCAATGATTTGAATAAATGTAATTACTTACCCTTTTTAGAGCCATTGATGATCCTTAATCACTTTGCTTTCCTCCAATTAGATCCTTATACATGAATTTGATGGTACCAAGAGAGTAGTGTGTGTTGTGTGTGTTTTTTAGTTTTTGGAATTTTTGGGTTTTATGGCAAAATTTAGCCGCCTGACTCCTTTTCTAGCCACATAGGCTGAAAAATTGTGCATTTGCACTTCATTATTTTTCATCCCGACTCCTTTGTCAAGTCCCATAAATTTTTTTGAGTGAAATAATCCCAAGGTTGAACATTTGTTCCTAATGTTTATAAAACACAACACATGGCACAACATACTATCTTGATAAATCAAATATAAAAACTTATAGAAAAACTAATTAATCCTCAAACTTAACATACCATAACCAAACCATGATCATCATAACCAAATATGTCTTCATCGAAACCAAAATCATACCGAATCCCTAAAATGATAAATTGTTTAAGTAGGATGCATGACCCGTGCTTTATTTATTTAATTTATTTCTACTCTCTTCATGGATGAGCTCTTAGTCTTGAAAATGATCAAACTTGAGGATGTCCTCCAAGGCGAACTTTCCCGAGAGCTTCCTCTTTGTCTCCTTTATTTTGAACCCTTTAGTGAACTTACGCCCACTTGGAGTGATGATCTCAAATTTTTCATGCCAAGCCCCATCTCCATCAACCTTTTTGTATAGTCTATGTACTTCATTGCCCCAATCAGTGTTCTTTAATTGAACTGGAAGAGAACATAAGAAATTAATTAGCTTTTTGAAAACAATGATATTTTTGAATAGGATAAAATAAGCTTCCATTGCTAGCGCTCTTTCCATCACATCTTCAATGTCTAAGAACGAAGGGACAACCGGGCCATACTTAGGATATCTGTCTTCATCTCATCCTACTTTAAAGCAACCGAGCCAATTTTCTTCTTCATTTTCAAAATTATCTAAAGTTGTCTTTACTCTTGACTTGGGAAAGAATGTGTGACGGATGACACCATCATCAATACACATCGTACCTCGACCTATGTCTATCACCGCTCCATAAGTACCTAAGAAGGGACGCCCCAATAATAATGGTAGTTCATTGTCCACAGGGATGTCTAATACCAAGAAGTCAACTAGATAGGCTTGATAACCGATTTGAATTCGAACATTCCTCACTTCCCCCATAGCTTTGGCTTGTGTGTTGTCGCCAAAGTGAGATTTGAGTGATAGGGCATAGGATTACCTAGCTCAAGATTTTGATAAAGGCTATATGGCCAGACACTAACACTAGCGTCGGTATTAGCTAATGCGCTCATTTCAACCACAACATTGACCTTAACTGGTAGTACGTAATTCCTGGGGTCACTCATTTTCTTTGGCAATCCATGTTCAATTATCCCCTCTTGGTCTTTTTCACTAAACTCTTTGTTACTTAAGTTTTCTCTTCCCATCAAAACTTCATCTAACTTCTTTTTATAAATTACATAGTTTTCAAGTACTTCCAAGATTGGTTTTGATTCTTCCAACTCCTTATATTTCTTGTCTAGAACTTCTTTGATCTTTTCTTTTTGTTTTTGAGATAGAGGACGATAAATTGGTGGTAGAGCAGTTGAAGAGCTAGGTGGAATTTCCTCTATTTTAAGGGAAGGTGGGGTAAGCTTGTTAACACTATAGTTTTTATTTCGGCTTGCTTTCCCAATTTTGACCAACTCTTCACTTGTGCTCCCAACTTCTTCCATAATTTCATCCAATTCTTCTAAGAAAATACCCATGTCTTTTTCTTCCTAAAGCATAGTAAGATCAATAAGAATTTAACCAATACCAAAGTCAACTTTACTTTTTCTCATAACCAAGAAATCTCTTCCAAACACAATCGAAGGGTCTCCCTTATTTGCATACTCGATCACATAAAAGTCAACTAGAAAAGTGAATCCAAAAATCTCTACTCGCGCTTCTCTTACCATTCTCCTTCCATAATCACTATAGTCTATCCGAACAAATCCTAACTTTTCAAGCATTTCTTCCGTCATGTAATTGCAAGAGTCTCCCATATCTAATTCAGCATCCCATGCTCCTTAGCCATCCACATTACAAGGCATAGAGAACCTCATAAATGGTTTAACAAAGTTACAAGAAGGTGCTTCAATACAAATAACAACTTTATGATTTTTCGATTCAATCAACACACTTTTATGTTTCAAAGCTTTGAACAACTCCAATTGTTCCTCACTTTTTTCAATCTTAACCATCTTAACCTCTGCCAAATCTGCATCATCCATGTATTCATGGTTGTTTGAGTATTTATAATCCATTTTCCAATTGTCCATCTTAAGCAAATGTAAACTATAAAACAAACATAAAATCACAAACCAACTCATTAGCATTTAGGTTAGTCATAATCAATAAGCCATATAAATTCAGTTATACTGATATAATTAAGCATTTAAGTATTTTTAGAACTGAACCAAAACTCAAATTCAAAAAAAACGAGATTTTTCAATTTTTGTATCTTAGAGAAAACTTGTCGTGTGGCACAGCCTCTCAGCCGTACGGCTCGACCCAATGTCTGGTAAAAAAAATTAGTTCGTGATAAGGAGCCGCTCGACACAGCCCTTCAGTCTCCCGGCTCCTCGCTCGAAAAATTGATATTCAAAAAAAAATTCTTTTAGAGTAATGAAAAAGGTAAGGCTTAAAAAGTATTAAATTATTTCTTTTGACAAATCTTATTAAAAACTTTAATTTTTAATCTTAACACATGACAAACACATCACAAAACAAACATGTTTAAACTAACAATATGAGCATGAATTTAAAATTATCAAATTAAAATGCATACTTTATTTCTTAACAATCATAAATATTCTTAAGAATTTATTTGCAATTAAACAAACACTTATTTGATAAAAATCAAAAATGAATTTTTTTTTACTTCGAAGCAACCAGGCGCACGACACGGCTAACGAGCCACCTGGCTAGCTACTCGAACTCACTTTTATATATTTTTTATTACAAATTTTCAATAAAAACATTTCCGCTACCGTTTATAATGATTAAAACATGAAAAGAATACAAGTCCCTGGCAGTGGCATTAAAAACTTGATGATTGGTAGCTGGAGCAAGTTTTACATTTATCTTTATGACTTAATAATCTACCAAAATTGCATACGAGCAAGTATACTCGTTCAATTATAGTAAAGTCAGGTAATTTAAGTTCGTTTCACGGGACTTGGTTATAATCATTATATAATAGCGAAATAAGCAAATAGGTTATCACGATTCCTAAAGCCTCAAAAATCATAAAACAATTCAAACAATGTTCTTTCATTCTTAAAACAATACTTGTGCTAAAATCCACTTCATTGATAAGAGTGTTTGATTTGGTTTGGTAAACGGTCATTTGTATGTCTCACAAGTATTGTTAATATGATTTCGATCCTTAGTGTATTTCACAAAACCATATGTATATCTTAGGATGTTGGTGAGCCCTTTCGGCCTACACTCACCATCAAACCTAACCATTTTTATCCATTTACTAGAAAACAATGTGTATGTCAAGTTGTTCCAACGCGCCCTTTCGGCCTATACTCAAGTTTAAATCATTCACAAGCCTTTATAATATGTTAATTTGATAGTTGTTAATTATCCAAAACCCTTACTCATTCGTGCACTAATTTTTAGAGAATGAGAACATATCCGGAAATCCTTTTGGCCTATAAACCCGTTTATGTTTCATCAACACATCAATTAGACAAATGTAAAATTCAAACAAACTCTAAGACAACACATGAAATCATGCATACAAAGATTACCAAACACTCATAATTAAATCCATTTCATTTGACACAAGTATAAAACATTACTTCATACTCATTCCAAAGATCAAACTCAATTCGATAATAAGATCCATTTCATAAAAGTAATAAACTTCTGGAAAATATAATTATGATTGTACCAATTCAAATGATTACACGAAAACTTGGAATTATAGCAATCCAAATGCCTCCAATCAACTAAATACCCACTTTGAAACACCAACAAGGAACCAAAACTCTTTCTCCCACGTTCTTGCCTTACTCCTGGAATTCTCAAAGGTAAATCAGCCTTTTGGGATGATAAAAAGGGTTTTCTCAACCTTTGACAAGGGTTGGAAAGTAGTAGATGGGATATATTTTTGTGTTGCATCCCCATTCTTTATATAGGCTCTAAATCAACTTCTAGAGCAAGAAACCCAGATATGAACTATATTTAGGGGTAATTGATCAGACTCTCATTAATAGAGATCATTAACACTTCAATAAATGGCATCATAAAATCTGAGATGTACCCTAGCCGGGCGGCTAGAATAGAAGCGGCGCGGCTCCTCTACGCTTCTCCAGCCTTGTAGCTCCTTTTTTAGCCTTGCGGCTGGAATTTCGAAAACGTAAATTTATGTTTTTTTGTTGATTTCTTCTTCCCGGTTTCCATACTTTTGTTTGGGTTAGCCCATACATCTTTTATCTTGTTAAAACTCTTGTTATTGAGCTTGTAATGGGTCATCGATCTTAATATTAAATCTTCATTTGTCGGGAAGTCTTTATCTTTGTGTTTTCTTCTTCTTTTCTTGTCTTCTTCCATCTTAGCTAACTATAAACACATAAACTTCACTTTGCATAATATTAGTAATAAAAGCTCGTTATTTAGCCATATATCTCATATAAAACCATATTTAACGCTCCCTCAAATATACTTAATTTGAGCATTATTAGATTCTTAAGATTTTATAGAGTTTAAAAGTATATCTATAGAAAACTTGTTGAGTTTCTTTAGAAGAGTGAATCTACTGAAACCTTGTTGAGTTTCATTGTAGAAATAGATCATGTGAAACAGATCTATTAAGATCGTCTTAATGAAGATTGACAACATGATATTACATGTGTTTTTGTTAAAACATTATGTAATAGGTGATACTGTTTAATTGTTTTAGTCGAAAGACTTCTTTTAAAGCAGTTTTGTATAACGGATCTTACAAAACATTAGAATTTTAAACAAAAGACAAATTAACATCATTTTTGTTAAGAAACACTATGTGTTTAAGCATGTTGTTAATACTACCAAAATTAGTTTCAAACTAATCATGTGACCTTGTTTAACAAAACATTTGGAATGTCACGAGTGATATCTAAAGGATCTACTCCTGAACTTGTTAAAAGGAAGACCGATCCTCGAGTTACGTGTACGGTAGATGATTTGAAGCATTCAAAAACTTTATGTGCCATAACTATGCGTTATATGGTCTAAACATGAGGGAATCCGACCTTAGATAATGGTGGATTAGTACTTTGGTATCATGTCATGTGTATGGTGATAAGAGTTTGATTAACTCTTTCAATGCAGTTGAGAATGGAGAGAATGATTTTTGGGCAACTCCCTAACTGCTAATATTAGGGAGAAAAGAGATGTGATTTACATCTGGAAAAAGTCTAAGTTAACCAACGCGTTGTACGTGCTTGAGATTCATAGGAATCTTGTATCCGGATGGTTGCTTAATTAATTGTGGCTTTTATCTTGTGTTTGAATCAAATAAAAATTGATTTAATGAATAACATAATTTGAGTCCGTATGAGGTAGGCCTTTAAAAATGTTGAAACCGAATGTATTTTCTAATGGTCATTTTAGTAAATGAGTATGAATTGATCTTATTTGATTCTTTAAATGTATGGCATGGCTGACTCGGACATGTTTTAAACTTTAACTCTATATGTTGTCTAATTAAACTAAATTGGATACCTACTTTTTTTATTGACATGAACTACAAATTTTAAAACTTGTGTTGAAGCCAAATTGACAAGATTGTCTTTTCTCTATGTTGAATAGAAAATAACTGAAGCCCTTGATATGATTCACATGGTTTTATGTGATTTGGAATTGATACCTACTACTTCATCTTATTTGCTGATGGTGGTACAAAATATTGTTTTTTATACTTACTTGAGAGTAAGAATATAGACAAGATTGTTCTATATAAAAAAGTTGAGAATTAACTTATTATCGAAAAGAAGGTGGTTTGAAGTCATATCAGAGGTGAATATGTGTCTCCATTTCTAAATTTATGTGCTAAACTTAGAATAAGACACAAATTTATTGCTCTTGACACTACAACATTAGAATTTTTGAAAGAAAAGAACCGTACCTTAGAAGATATGGTTAATACCATGTTCGTAAGTCCTAGTTTAAGCCAAGGCATATGGGGAAAAGCGATTATATCAGCTACATGTCTTTTAGATAAGATCCATTGTAAAGAAAATAAGATAGTTCTTATGAAATATGGATGATAAGGAGACTATCTTATAATGATTTACAAATGTGGGGGATATCTAGCTAAGATATCCGTATTGAACCCCAAGGTTCAAAAGATTTGACCTAAAAGTGTGAATTGCATATTCTTAGTATATGCTTATAACAGTAGTGCTTATGGTTTCTTTGTGTATGTTGATCTACACAAGGATACGATAATGGAATAAAGAAGTGCTTCCTTCTTTGAAAATATATTTCCTTGTTAACGAAGGAAATTGGAAGATCATCTAGAATAGATGACGAAGTTGTCCAAGATCAGAGACAACGCGATGACAATGATCTCCAAGATGAGAGACAAGATCAATTCAAGGAAAAACAGGTTGAACATAGAAGAACCAAAGGGCAAGAACCGAGAAACCATTTTGGCCCAATTTTGTTTCTTTTATAGTAGAAAATGAACCTACTTATTGATAAGTGGTAACTTCCTCGGAATGGCTCAAAAGAAAGAAGCCATTAAAAGTGAAATAGATTATATTTTACAAAAACATACTTGGGAGCTCGTGCGTTTACTTTCGGGTTGTAAACCACTAGGCTATAAATGGATCTTCAAAAAGAAGATGAAATCCGATGGCACCATTAACAAGTACAAAGCAAGATTGGTAATCAAAGGATTTAGACAATGCGACGGTCTAGATTACTTTGATACTTATTTTCCTATTACGCGAATAACCTCGATTGGAATGGTACTTGCTATTGCCGCATTAAGAATTGGAAGTTCATCAAATGGATGTGAAAATGATATTTCTAAACAGGGTTTTAGAAAATGTACTATATATGAACCAACATGATGGTTTCATGGCTCCTGGAATATAGAGCAACTTTTGTAGGCTTGTTAAGTCATTATATGGCTTAAGGAAAGCTCTCAAACAAGGACATCACTTTTCACCATATCATGTTAGAATGTGGATTTGAAATTAATAGATGTATGTGTGTACTCCTGTGTTTATACATAGATGGTATAATTATCACTAGAAATGATAAGAAGATAAACAAATCCACTAATGACATGTTGGAGTCAAGATTGACATGAACTTCGTTAGTTGTTGCCTTCTTGGATACGGTTCTTAGAATGTGAACCAATATGGATTTGTTTTGAAGTTAGAAACATTATAAGGACAATACTCTTGAGAGGTTCAATATGGGGGATTCCAGCCTAGCTAGAATTTAATGACATCATTTTAAAAGTGTTGCCCATTTTGAATACTCAAAATATATTGGGCATCTTATGTCTCTAATGGCGTGCGTCTGACCTAATTTAGAACTTATAGTTAGGTTAAGTAGATATACCAGTAATTCAAGTGGGGTCTATTTAAATAAGTATTACATAAGTACTATGATACTTATAATATTACATTATGGAAGATATATGGCTGCTATCAAATAATAGAGTAATGAAAATATGGATTCTTATATATATAAGAATCTAAATCCACTAGAGCACATGTATTTACACTAAGTGGGAAGCTATGTCTTAGAAATCTTAAAAGTATTTAAAATAGACGTTTAAAATCTATGATCAAATATGAATTTATCATTTGAGATAAAGTTAGAGAATATGCAGGATATTTATGTTAATTTGTAAAGGACATACCAAGATGGCGTAAATCGGTAATGGTCATGTTTATAAAGTGAGATAGTCAATTGAATTTGAGAGAGCTCATATCACAATGTAAAACGGAAAGTCGAGACATATTCATCATAGATGGTGATTGGTGCGACAACTACTTTCAGATAGAGTTATCACGATTGACTACGTAAAGTCAATGGATAACATCGTGAATCCACTTAAGAAAGGCTTAAGCAGAGAGGTAGTTAGTGAGTAGTCTAAAGGAATGTGACTAAAGCCCCATAAAAATTTATATGAAGGAACACCTAACCTAGCTGACTGGAGATCCTAAGATCTAGGTTCAATAGGATAACCTAATTGTATAACCAAGGGAGGTCACTATAGGGGGGGGAGTAATCAACTCTCCATCCATCTAAGGTAGTTAGTAAACTTCCTAGTCCATTCCTATAACATTGAGTGACAAGATGAGAGGTTAAACATATGGCTTTGATGATTCAAAATGAAATCATAAAACTTAATGATTCAAGATGAAATCGCAAAACATATGTTTTTAATGATTCAAGATGAAATCACCTATATAAGAGAGAAGTTGGGTCGCTTCAAAGGGATTTGTGGGGGGGGCGCAATTCCTAAAAGCTCTTGCAGAACCAGGCTAGTGCTCATCACAAAAAACGAGCACAACTATGAGAACCAAAATGTGTCAGGAAGATATTTGTGTGAATATATATTATCGTCTACATAAACAGTTCAAAGATATTAGTTCTACTAGCTACTAGGAGGCTAAGTATATTTCACACGAAAAGGTTCAAAGGGTAACACATACTTATCCTATGCAAATTATCAACTGCAAAACTCTATTACAACTTCGAGTCTTCGGAATTTGTTTCCATTATCAATTCCATCCATGTGGGAGATTATTGGAAAAACTGGTCAAAGTGTAGTTTGAATGAAAATTGATGGTCAATTAAACTCACTAATGGGAGTTATGAACAAGGTTAATATTTAGTCAAATTATAACGTCTGAATTAACTTCGTGTTTATAAGTAATTAGTAGGATTAATTGTGTTAATTAATTTGACCATTTTCCTTGCCTCCTCTTCTTATAACTTGAGAACTCTTTTCTCATTTTAGACACACTGAAACATACACTCATTCCTCTCATTATTTTACAATCATCTTGGTTCTTTTGTATCCGGTTTGTAATTAAGGGAAGGCACATTTTGGTTCGCCTAGATTATCCGTTTGTGCTAACGGGAGTATCCATTGTTGTTGTATCTTAGGAGATAGACGTTTATGATTTCTCAAGCACCGTGGAGAGGACGAATCTGTCCTAAGGAAACTATGTGCAACACAGGCCTCAACATTTTCCTTGTGTTTTCAAGTCTTCACATTCAAAAGATTTACGATATTTTTTTCCTATACTTTATGTTTTCTTATTATGATTAACATAATAATTGTATGTCTCTAATAGCAATACACCTATTAGACAACCAATCCATATTTTTTATAAAAGTGTAACCATTTCCCTACATTTAATATTTTTTTAACCTCACACTGAAATTCAATCGATTATTTATGTTTGTCATTACGGAGTGAATCTTTAAGGCCAACACTTTGGTGCCATCTAGGCCACCAGCATTGCCACTATATATTTGGTACACCACCCCCTCTAGCATGCGATTGACACCCCACTTCTCTCTAATTAAAAGTGCATTTTTGTTGCTTGTGTTTTGCACATGTGTGTTTATAATGAAACTGGAAAGGAAAATCGCAGACCAATTCTATTTGGTTTCTCAACTTTAATTGATCGACATCCGTAAGACACAAAACTTTACGTATTTGAGGAAAGTCAAGCAGACTTTCCAATAACTTCTGAAAGGATATATGGAAATCATCTAACACCAAAGGTGACGAATTCCTAAAAAGTTTCTTTACTTATGTGCTTAATTTCACCTCACTTGCACCACCGATCTTTACACGCTTATATTGCTGAATTTCCTCATTCATAAACGAAACTACATTGTTGAGTTCGTCCCCACCCAACATACGCAAGGCTAACCTAAGCAAACTATCATGTGCATGCATTAGGGAATGTGCAAGGTGTAGCACCGTGTACTTTTTTTTTCGCGATTTAAACGAAAACTCACGAGCACTTGCCAAAATATTTTCCTTTGACAGGATCTCCATCTACGCAACTTGAAATATAAAATGCAAGGCACTCAAATATATTATGAAACCTGGACGTAAGCCCAGGAGATATTATGAAACCTGGATGTAAGCCCAAGGTCTGCTCTAATGAAAGTCCATGTTTCATGCGGATTTTGTTTATCTGTTCTCTGCATTCGAATCGATATGACGAATTGCCAAACACACGAACGATTTCCTCAAGTGTTTAAATCCAAACTGGGATAAGAAGTTTAAACAAGAAATTCCTAATACCGCTCCTCATTAAACACTAGGTGGGATTTTCATTTAAAGATTACAGCTTATTCCATGCTAGATGTATTAATAACCCAAATTCACATGTTTGTCGTTAAAAATATCACCTCTGACATCTATCAATTCATAATGTGTTCAAGGTATGTTTTGATATAGTCAAGGGCGGATGCACTTTGTGGGGGGGGGGGGTGCCCCCCATAATTCGCCAAAAAACATCGATTTTTAGTGTAAATTTGAACTTTTTTTTAAAGTGCACCTCACTACAAAATCAAATTGCCCCCCACGTTGAAGCAAAACAGTGTAAAAACCTTATATTTTCGTCTTTATCCTTGTGTGCAAAACGACTTTTGTCAAGAATTTTTTTTTTTGCCCCCCGTCCTCTAACTTCCTGGTTTCGCCACTAGATATAGTGTTAAACATAACTCCGCTATAGTATGAACTATGATTTTTGAGCTATTTCTGTTATCTATTCAACTTGTTTAACAGCGGTAAAGGTGAGCTTGATGCAAAGAAACTTGCTAACTTTGTGAATAAGCGATTCAAAAATGAATGAGCTGCTTCTGTAATATTTCCACTTGATTCACTTGTTCTATTGATTTAAATGTTTTGTGCTACAACTTTTTTATGTAAGGAATTTAATTATGTGATTCACTTCAAATTCGTAGGTATGGACAAGCACATTGCAAAGAACAAATTTAACTGCAAATCCAATTGCTGGATTCCCAAAGGTTAGTGTAACATTTTCTGGTTTCTTTTTTAACCATGACTATCCATCTTCGCCTGATTGCATTTGTTTATTTTTATAACAACCGTCAATTTTCGGAACATATTTAATTAATAAATCATATTTATTATTACATGTTGTCGTTTATAAAATTTATTTTTAACTTATTCGACTTGAGAACGAAAAAGATTTATGTTATTTATAAGCTGACGTATTAAAAACGAACCGCTAAATCATGTTTTCATTATTCGGACTCTAAAGCAATTTGATGTAAAACGACATTCCTGACAACTTTTTAGTTTTGACCGAGACCCGAAAACAGTCAGAAAGAGACTGAAATGCCCTCGCAAGATTTAGAAACGAGAAAATAATTAAATTATATTTAATTAACAGTTTTATTAAATAAAAATATTTAATAAATTTAGTCATCATTTTATTCGAAAACGTTCGTTGATAACGCGAATATATGGGTTAGAAATTTATTTTTATTTTTATTTTTTATTTCGGACGAGACGTAACCGGTTCATTAAATAAATAACGAATATTAATAACGAATATTTTTATAAATATTATAAAAATATTTATGAAATAAAATCGTGTAAATACTCATTTTTATCGGAAAAATGATTTGAAAAACAATGGCGCAAGTTTCGTGATTTGAATCACCCGTTAAGTCGCCCAAACGAGCCCCGAACCATTATTTTACAAAATAATGCCCAACATTTACACTATTAGTCCCTGTGAGATAATTATATATTTGACCCTAAACTATTAACTACTTGCCACTTATTTTAAAACTTTTATTATATATATAAAAAGTTTATAAAAATTTCATTTTTATAAATATAAACACACACACACACCACTATAACTCTCTCTCCCCCACCCAACTTCCGGTCATCATCTTCGACTACCCAGCCGCCGCCGGCCACCACGTCGCCGCCGCTGGAAAAGTTTTCCGGCGGAGTTTTCCGGTGAAATCCAAAAATACTCCCCATCACCCGATCTATCCGACCCCCACACTCACTCGCCGCCATGCACCTCCATCGCCGCTGCAACCCCTTCTCCGGCCGCCACAGCAGCCGCCTACACCACCATCGTCGCACCACCACGTCACCCTCATCACCATGCCATCATCAGCCACGTCACCACCACCACGCAACCACCACCTTCACCCCATCCTCATCGAAACACCATCCCCGCCACCACTGCTGTACACCGACAAGGGTGCGTCGGGTTCGGGTCAGACCCGACAAGAGTGCGTTTGGTTTTTTATAACAGCCCCGGGTGTGTTTGGCTGTGTACCTAACAAAAGGGTACGTTGGGTTGTTCGTCACAACACCTCGGGGGTGCGTTGGGTTTTGTTCTCAGCCCCACAGGGGTGCGTATGGTTCGGGTCAGCCAAGGGGGTGTTTGTCGTGGGTCAGCCGCACCGAGCGTGCGTCGGGTTTGGTTGTTAACACACAAGGGTGTGTTTGTTTGGCTGCGTATAACAGCCCCTAAGGGGCGTTTGTTTCTGCGTCTTATGGCCCCGTAAGGGTGCGTTTGGCTGTATAAAACAGCCAAGAGGCTGCGTTTGGTTTTGGTGGTTTGCACCATCATCGGGTGCGCTGTTTGGCACCACAAGGGTGCGTCCAGGTGCGAGTCAGCCGCCCTCCTGGGGTGTGTTCGACTGTGACAGCCACCCAATGAGGGTGTTTGGTATTAAAATCAGCCCGCAAGGGCGTTTGTTTGTGTGGTTAAACAGCCAAAGGGCTGTTTGGTTTTGGGCAGCCCCATAAGGGGTGTTTGTTTCTGGATGTTTTGGATATATGATTGTTAGGGTTTTGTTAGTGATTGTTAGGGTTTTGATTGTGATTGTTAGGGTCTGATTGTACTTTAGATTTGTGATTGCTTTGGATATGTGTTTTGTGTATGTGATAGGGATTGGTGTTTTGGTGTTATTTAAGTGTTTGATTGTTATTATGTTTTGGGTGTTCTTTTTTTGGGTTTTTTTGTTGGTTTAGATGTGTGTTTTCTTCGGTTATGTTTCAAAAAGTAACATATCTTATCAAGCTTTAGGAGCTTGTTTAAGTCCATAAAGGCCTTTTTAAGCTTATGAACATGATTTGATCTTTGAAAATGAAAAAAACCAATAAGTTGTGCAACATACACTTCCTCATAAGCAGTCATAATAAAGCAATTGTAGCATAATTAGGATGGCCAATCCAACACACTAAACATAAGCAGTCATAATAAGCAACCAAACACAAACACTTACCACATAAGTAGTCAAAATAACCAATTTAAGCATAAATTAAATTTCCAAGCCAACACTTACCGCATTATCAGTCAAAATAAGGTCTATAAACATAGATAAGATGTCCAAGCCAACACATTCGACATAAACAACCTAGGCAACAGTAAGCTGCCCCACCATAAAGCACAGTACCATAACGCAAATAAAAAATATTTACAAAAAACTGATATTTAAATAAACCATAACCCTAAAAATTAAATAAAATAAAATAATTACATAATTCCACCAATTTTCACTTGAAAAATACATTATATTAATCGGTAATGTTTTGGTTAGGGTTTTGCGATATCTATTTACTTTGATTAGAAATGGTTTTGGATCTGTGTGCTTTGGATATGTGATATCAATATCATGTATAACAATATCATATTAACTCATCCATTTAACATAACTTGTATATCAATATCACATTGACTCATCCGTTTAACATCTCATGTATACCAATACCATCTCGACTCATTCATTTAACACAACATATATATCAATATCACCTCGAATCATTTGTTTAACATCTCATGTATAACAATATCACATCGACTCATCCATCTAACATCTCATGTATAATAATATCATCTCGACTCATCCGTTTAACATAACTTGTATACCAATATCACTTGGACTCGTCCGTTTAACATCTAATGTATAAAAATATCACCTTGACTCATCCATTTAACATCTTATGTATAACAATATCAACTTGGCTCATTTGTTTAACATAACTTGTATACCAATATCGTTACTACTCATCCGTTTAACATAACTTGTATACCAATATCATCTCGATTCATCCATTTAACATAACTTGTATACCAATATCATCTTGACTCATCCGTTTAACATAACTTGTATATCAATATCACATTGACTCACCCGTTTAACGTCTTATGTATACCAATATCATCTCGGCTCATCCATTTAACATAACATATATATATATATATATATATATAAATATCATATCGACTCGTCTATTTAACATCTCATGTATACCAATATCACCTTGACTTATCCATTTAATATAACTTGTATTCCAATATCATCTTGACTCATCTGTTTAACATAACTTACATACCAATATCACATTGACTCATCCGTTTAACATCCCATGTATACCAATATCATCTCGACTCATCCGTTTAGACTTAGAGAGGAGAAAAAATGAATCCTTTTGTTTTTCAACAAAGCGTAAACTTAATTCTTTTATCAAACGCCTCTAGCAAAGTCCAAAGCTTCTTTCTAAACCTAGTATAAACATACATACCATCAAACAAAAGTATTCATTTGTTCTTAATCTAGATTCACATTGATCTTAATCACGTAACGACTATTACTCCCATATAGGTAAAACTAAGTCAAAGGTCACTTTGTGTAAACGCATCCTTTCCCGTTATGGGATACGCTTTACTTGAGATGCAAAGCACTTAGCTTGTTTACATCAAGATGATTAGTGATCACATCCAGTGTTGATTATCATGGATTAAAGTCCAAGTGACTAATTGAGTTTATGGTATTTAAAGGTTAATCATACTTTGAGTTTTTCTCACCTCTTTACTTATAAATGATTTACAAACTCACACATGTATTCCTCACATGTCCTCCCACACATACAAGATGTTTTTAAAAACTCCTACATTCCTCCTTGTTAGCCTTAAAATATTGAGTCAAACTAGGAATCAAGGTCTTTAATTAGTAAAAGTTGTAATAGGCTAGTTATGGGTATCGAGCTCGTGATTTAACCTAATATTGTATACGTTGCGGGCTTAAGCCCAACTTAACCTGAGCCCAGCCTAAGATCAAATAACCATTCGGCCCACAAGGCTTAACAAAGCTGGCCCAATACTTGGTATATATACCCCTCTCCAAGTGTGGAGAGGGTGTTGGTTCTCATTTGTAACACACACATTTTTAAGAAATCAACCATTTCTCTTTTTCTCTCTACTTTCTCTCTCTAAACTTCTTTTTACTTTTCTTCTCAATAAGTGGTATCAAGAGCCAAGGGGTTTATAGTGGTCTTGTTGTGGTTCATACGAAGTTAAAGCAAAACCGTGGCTTATGGTTGCTTATTTAGAGCTTATTTTGGTCTAGTATTCTTGTTCTCTCTAGATTAGTTTTTTAGCTTATTAGTCTAGTAGCTTTTCAAGGTAAAAACAAGGTTTTTGGTAAGATTTTTAAGCTAAAACTTGTCCCTTTTGATCTAAAAAAGTGAAAAAATTTCGTCTCAAAAATCAAAAAGTTTGTATTTTTATGTTAAGACTTTCTTAGATTCACTTAGTTTTGCAAAAGAAATCATCCAAAAGTGTCAAAAAGTGTGTCTTTTTTGTGTCTAAAAAGTTATACTTTTTACACTAGGAGATTTATACACTCTATACACACTAGGCGATTTATACAGTCTTAATTTGGGCGATTTATACCATTTTAAGCTTGGGAGATTTATACCATTTTAAGCTTGGGCGATTTATACCAGTTTAAACTTGGGCGATTTATACTAGTTTAAGACTAGGCGATTTATATCAAT
>BQNB010115873.1:2573-21473 GCA_026074375.1 Tanacetum coccineum
ATAGTGCTAAGTAGATTATTTCCTTATTTCTAACATTCTCCCCCTAAATGATCTGCTTCGGAACTATCCTTATTGTGTTTTTGATGACGATTTCTTCCTTATGCTTGAACACTTTATTCTGAAGTAGTTCATCATTTTCTTTTCCTTTGAAGCTCGAAAATGCTAAGAATTCTTTATGAAAGCCGAGGATGACCTTGTAGCATATCTTTCCCGATATAATTTTCTCTCCCTATATGATAGGATAAGTTTCGTTATCTCTGAATGTATCAATTCTTCTCTTAAACTCAAAATCAGAATTCTCAAAAGCTAACTTGATCTTCATTTGCAACTTGATTCTTTAAATGTGTGTATGAAATCTTTATCTTTGAACTTGATCTTGATGTAGATTTCAATCACATAATGTTGCTGATGAAAGATCTTGAACACGATGAAATTGATTAAGCATTGCTTTGTAGAAGATTTAAACACTTAGCTTTATTCTTGAATCTTCATACTCTTTGAGCTCCCCCTCAATCACATATCCATCTCTTTGAACGTTGAAGTAGAGATCTTGATTGTGAAGATTTTTTCTTGAATGAATTGTTGTTGAAGACAATGATGATATTTTTGAAGTATTCTCAGGCAAATGTTGAACCGACTATCTTGATTGATCTTGATGCTTGATGAAACATGATAAGTGTAAAATACACATATCCGTTTGTTCCTAAAATGACCCAATTAAACCCAAAACAGACCAAAAATAGCAAAAATATGCTTGTATTTGTGTTTTGTGTGTGCAGGTATGGATAAGTCAAAAATCACAAGAAAACAGTCAAAAGCGAGCAAACACGGACACGAGAATCAGAAGAGTTCAAAAAGAAGCCAAAGATCTAAAGCCTTAGCCAATTTTCATCTACAAGGGCCAATCTTGCAACTTCCAAAAGCTTATTTATAACTTGAAAGAGAGAAAAGAAAGACAAGGGCCAAATGTGTAAACTTCTCAAACTACAACAGTTTTAACTGTCAAAAAAGGAGCGGGAACCCCTTTTACTATTCACCCGTCTTCCCCAATTTCACTCCTATGGTAAATCAAGGGGCAAATGAAAATTAAAGGGTACGGAAGACAATTCAAGGTCTCTCTTACAAGATGGCAGGGATAATTTAGTCTAATCAAGGGGATACTTATCCTAGCTCAAGCTCAATGCCACGTTAGCCATGGTGAAAGCACAAATTTATGTGGGTTTTGTGCTAAACTCACTCACAAAACTAACACAAACGTCACATCAAAGAATGCCAGCCTGGCAATCCTCAGGTGTCCACAAAATGATCCAACGTCCCACAATATAGATCAAATGATTGAAGAAATGATTGGCCAGGATTAAAAGTTTGGTGAGCAAGGCTAGAGGTCCTAGAAGCTTCAGCTGGGCACTATAAAAAGACCTCACTTCTCACACACACACCATCTAGGTTTTAGTAGTCGATTTTTAGTTTTAATTTTTAGCTTAAATTCGTAATTCTCTTTAATGTAATTTCTTTTTTTTATTGTAATCAGCTTCTTTAATTAATGAAATTCAGTTTTTAGTGTTTTAAATCTCATTTTATCACAAAGATATATATTCAATTGTACCTTTGTACTCATTGATTGTTTATACAAATGCTACTTTTTGTATCTAAGATATTTCATTGAATATCAAATTGGCTCTAGGATTCTTGTGCACTTTTGTAACAAGGATAGAGCTAGATGTCCTTTATTTAATACCAACATTCTCGGAATGAGAAGTCGATAGATTATGCGTTTAATCTCTGTGAGAATTAAACAAATACTTTTTGAGAAGTACTTGAATGGCTAGGAGGGGTTGTGCATTTGCATCACTGGGTCCATGATGTCTACTTCAATACTAGAAATCAACGAATGAAATCCGATAGATTATGAGTTGACCCGGTTTCTATCCTAGTGTAGGAGAAACACCCTTCATCTTTTCTTATAATCCTCTTACTTTTCAACTCCAACCTTTTCACTACTTAACATTCGATCCTTCTTCATCATATTCTTGTCACTTTTGACATCTTTATCATTTTTCATTCATTCTTTTTCATTCAAAGCTTTATCTTATAAGGCCTTTTGGCATTCGAAACATGTTGATTTGCACCTCAAACTCCATCACCCAGACCTAACTTTCCTAAATTGGAAGGAAGACTCCAGGTAGATCAATTCCGGTTCTAGAAGATCATAGGAGTATTTTAGGAGTAACTAAATCACACCGTGCAACTCTATCAACATACGCCAAGATAATTCCTTTAGAAAGAATGTCCATGAAGACCATGATGAAAATCTGAAATCGTATCATAAGATTTTGATAATATTAAGAAAATGTAGAACAATCACTCTGTCTGTTTTTGTATGCTGGTGCATTTTTTTCTGCATACTTTTCAAATTTTCTTTTCATGTGATGTTCTTCCTTTTGAAGCACATGACATATACTTTCCTTTTTTTCAAGTATACGATTTCTCAAATTCTCTCTTTCTATTTTTCTCTCACAAATCTTTCTTTTTATTTTTCATCATTCTCACTAACATCATATGAAGAAGAAAATTTTAATCTTTGAAAGTTTTTAATCATCGTAAAGATACTCCCCCTTAACATATGCCGAGAAACATTTTTAACATGAAGCTAAAAACGTAAAAATACGGATATGTTAAGATGAAATGTAAACAATTTTCCATTTCTGTTTCTTTCTGAAAACTTTTCAACATATACGGACACTCCCCTTCGAAAAATACCATATCTTCGTTAAAACCTTTATGAGGGAGTTCCCCTTTGCACTTCTGAGTCGTTATTTCTTTAGACACATTCCAAACAAAAATTACATCGATTTGAAGACCTTTTAAACTTGCTTTTATCTTTTAAAGTACCACATTTTAAAATCCGAATCAATTGTAACTCATCAACTTGAGATCATTGATTTTTAAAAACATCTTGATTTTATCTTTTAAATACCACATAAAGATTTTTAAAAAATATGTATCAATGACTCAAGTCAAAGAAGTCTTCTTTTCTTTTTCAAAGATAGATGCACTGAAGCGTACACCTTCTTTTCTTTGAAGCACGAGTTATGTATTGAAATGTACATAAGCCATCAATTGAAGTTCGGGTTTCATACTGAATATGTATGAAAGCCATTATACAAACCAAAAATCTTTTTGTATTTTTTATAAAATTTGGTATAAAAGAATATCTTTGTGTCTTTTCTAAAATGTATAAAAAAAATCCTTTTGAACCTTTAATCAAATTTTATATAAAAGAAAATATTTTTGCCTTTTCTAAATTTTATATAAAAGAAAATCTTTTTGTATTTTTCTAAAATTTGTTAAAAGAAAATCTTTTTGTATTTTCTAAGATTTATTAACAAAAATATTTCGTGGTAAAGAATTTATGTCTCACGACTCATCATGCCCAACTTCTCGACTAAAAAATTAAATCGAGCTTCAGGCAGAGATTTCGTGAATAAATCCGCAAGTTGAAATTAATTACCAACGAATATAACTCTATTGTTTATTTTTCAACATGATCCTTTATAAAGTGATACCTCACATCAATGTGTTTTGTTCGAGTGTGTTGTACCGGATTGCACGAGATTGAAATAGCACTATTTGAATCACAGTAAATCGGTACTTTGTCGTAGAAGAAGCCATAGTCAGTCAACTAAGTACGCATCCACAAAACTTGAGCACAACAGCCTGAAAACAAACAACTATTCAGATGCGCGTATAGAAATAGACACATGGTTCTGCTTCTTAGACGACCAACACACCAACTTGTCACCTAAAATTTGAACACTGCCAGATATAGTTTTTCAATCTAAGTGACATCCTGCATGCTCTGCGTCTGAATAGGCAGTTAGATCAAAGCCAGAATCTTTCGGATTTTTTTTTTAACAAAGCCTAAATTAATAGTCCCCTTGAGATATCGAAAGATCCTTTTAACAGTTGACACATGATGTTCATTTGGGTTTGCCTGATATCTAGCACACATACATGTTGCAAACATTATATCTGGCCTACTCGAAGTAAGGTACATTAATGATCTAATCATGCTATGATAATCAGTATGATCAACTGGTTTCCAACTAAATCAAGTTTGAGTTTAGCTTGTTCAACCATGGGAGTGGGAAACCGTATGCAATTTTCCATTCCGATCGTTCCAAAAATATCAAGAATGTACTTGGATTGATTTATAAAAATCTCGTTTGAAAATTGATTTACTTGAAGCCCGAGAAAGAATTTCATTTCTCCCATCATACTCATTTCAAAATGTTTACCATTAATTATGTAAATTTTGTGCAATATTTTGGATTCGTTGAGTCAAATATAATGTCATCAACGTATATTTGAATTAGCATTATATGTTTACCCTTCTTTTTAATGAAAAGAGTAGTATCGATTGAACCTTTTTGGAAACCGCTATCAATCAAGAACTTTGAAAGAACGTCATACCATGCCCGAGGTGCTTGTTTCAAACCATACAGAGCTTTGTCAAGAGCATACACATGATCTGGATATTGTTTGCTGACAAAACCTGGAGGTTGACCAACATATACTTCCTCTTTAAGAATTCCATTAAGAAACGCCGTCTTTACATCCATTTGAAAGATCGTGAAATCCTTATGAGCATTCATATGCAAGAAATATGCGTAATAGCCTCATTTTCGAGCAACTGGAGCAAAAAACATCTGCATCAAAGATCAATGACTTTTCTTGTTGATCGTATCTAAGCTACAAGCTTGTTTGTTTTGAATAACCAAACTGCTTTCATCTTTCTTATTCTTGAAGATCCATTTGGTTTTGATGATAGTCTTGCCTTCGGGTCGAGGAACTAATCTCCAAAATTTCAATCTTGCAAATTGATCAAGCTCATATTGCATTGCACTGACCCAATCAGCATCTTTCAAAGCTTCAACCACGTTAGCAGGCTCAATACTACTTAGCAAACATGCAAACAAACATGAATTTGCTAGTTGTCCTCTTGTACGAACACTTGACTTTGGATCACCAATTATTTTATGAAGTGGATGATCCTTAGTCCACTTTTTCTCATGTGGGTAAGGTTGATAGAATGTATGAACATTGGAAGGATCATGGAACGTCGTACTTGCATCAAAATAAGCATCTTCCAATCGTTCATTAAACACATTGTGTGACGAACTTGCTTCATTCACATTAGGAACCATGTTATTTGAAATCGATTGAGTATTTGTTGGAGGAACCATTACTTCTTCTGAACTTTGTTGAACGTCATCATTCAATGAAGATGAAGAAGATTCCTCTTGAAATGATTCAGAAACCTCATGAAAAACTTCTCCTTCGTGCGAAGGAATTTCGTTGTTGGAAGTTTCAACATTCGTTGTCGGAGATTTCGTTATCTTTGAAGAATCAAAATACTCATCGTAAAAATTGTGAAATAAATCTTCCAAATCTTTCTTTGAAATTTCTAAAACTTGTGAAACCGTTGGATTTGAAGATTTTCCCGTTTCGTTTAAATTAGATAAACCGGGTTCTAAACTGAACTGTTTAGAAGCCATTTCTGAAATCTCATCAAAATTCACATTCACGCTCTCGTGTATCTTTCGAGTACGTTTATTGTAAACTCTGAATGCAGCAGATTCTTTTGAATATCCAACAAACACTCCAATATCCCCTTTTTCCTTGAGCTTTCCAACATCATAATAAATCAGTGATTAAGATAACATCTGCAACCAAACACATGAAAGAACTTGATGTTTGGTTTTCTCTTGTTAATGAGCTCATAAGGAGTTTTATCGAAACGTTTGTGAATAATCAAATGATTTTGTGTAAAGCAAGTTATTGCGTTGGCTGCATCCCAAAGAAATAATGTTAAGTTTGCAAATGTAAGCATAGTTCTTGCAGCTTCGACTAAGGTTCGATTCCTCCTTTACACGACACCATTTTGCTGTGGCGTTCTTGCAGCAGAAAATTGTTGAGAAATTCCGACCTCATCAAAGAACTTAGCAAGAGTTTTGTTCTTAAACTCAGTACCATTATCAGTTTGAACACACTGATCTTGAAGTTGAAGATTCACTTGGGTTTTCTTGATGAATGAAATGATGACTTCAGAAGCTTCATCTTTTGAAGGAAGAAAGAATACCCATGTGTACCGTCAATAATCATCGACAACAACTAACACATATCGCTTTTCGTTAATACTTTTGACGCGCATCGGACCACACAAATCCATATGAAGAAGATAAAGTGGCAACTTGGTAATCTTCTTAATTACTCTTAGAATTATATTATTTTGTGATATATTTTTAAGTATAATAAACTGCAAATCAAAACACTACAGCTTATTCTAAACATTTGAATATATAACCTCGAAACATATCAATAAGGAAAGAAAATAACAAAATATCTCTCATTCTGTTTTTGCTTTCTCTCTTTTCTTTCAATCATCACCAACAATATATACATTTTCTCATTCTGTTTTTGCTTTCTCTTATTTCTTTTAATCCTCACCAATCATGAAGATAAAACATATCTTCTATATCAAACTAATACAATGCTTTCTTTAAACTTCAATTTCATTTTGCCTATTATCTTGATTTGTCCCATACATTCTTGTTTATATCTTCTCCCCTTTCATATACTTGAATTGACCTTACATTTTCTCCCTAAATATACTTATATCTTTTTCTCCCTCATATTTTACCAATACTAAGCTTATATTTTCTCCCCCTCATGATTATTATGATCAATTGTAAGCATCATGACCATATAAGCTTCCAAAATAAGCTTCGGGTGAAGAATATCCTTTAAAGTCCATGAAATTGAAATCGAAATCATTTCTTTTCTCTATAAGAATCAAACATTCTCCACTTTATAAACAAACATACTCTCTCAAAACAACCCATAAGCTCCCTCAAACTGACAAACTTGATTACTATCATTCCCATGACGGTTGAAATGTAACCTTTGTTGTTATAAGATTCATTAAGTATGTTATGCTTGTGAAAGGTAGAAATGTTGTTGTTGTAGGTTGTAGAAGATGAATGAAAAATTATCAGAGTAAGAACCATCTTCCACATTAACCTTGAAGTTCATATATCACAAGATCATGCTTTGAAAATTCCCAATGAATTATTTGAAAAATATGATCAAATCAATATCTCGATGATAAGGATACGGAAATATGATCATGAAATCCAAATAAGCGTTGATCTCGTGAACTTAGTGTTGTGTTACCCTGGGAAACACATAACCACTAGATCACATAGATTGCTAGTTAACACGTATTTGAATTATAAAACAATCATTTTCAAATAATGATCTACGTTTAACGTTGGCATGACGTTAGCACTGGTAGGATTTCCATTCAATCATCGTGAATACTATTTTATAGTATCACTCCAAAATGTTCCGGCATTGTCACATAGACATGCAATGTCATGAAGACATATATAATTGTACCTTTTGTATCTTTGATGTTTAATACAAATGTACTTTTGTGTCCTAAAGATATTTTCATTGAATATCATTTTGGCTCTAGACTCTTGTGCAGTTTTAGTAAGCAAGGACTGGAGGAGAATGTCCTTTATTCAATACCAACATTCTTGGAATGAGAAGTCGATAGATTATGCGTTAAATCTCTGTGAGAATGAAACAAATACTTTTTGTGAAGTACTTGAGTGGCTAGGGGGTTGTGCATTTGCATCACTAGGTCCATGATGTCTACTTCAATACCAAAAATCAACAAATGAAATCCTATAGATATGGGTTGACCTGGTTTGTATCCTAGTTTAGGAGAAACACCCTTCATCTTTTTTTAATGAGCCTCTCACTTTTCAACTCCAACCATTTTCTTTGCTTATCATTCAATTCTTCTTCAACATTCATATTCTTGTCACTTTTGACATTGTTATCATTTGTCATTCATTATTTTTCATTCAAAGCTTTATCACTTAAGTCCTTTTGGCTTTCAAAATATGTTGATTTGCACCACAAACTCCATCACCTAGACCTAACTTTCCTAAATTGGAAGGAAGACTCCGGGGTAGATCAATTCTGGTTCTGGAAGATCATAGGAGTATTTTGGGAGTAACTAAATCACACCGTGCAACTCAATCAACATACGCCAAGATAATTCCTTTAGAAAGAATGTCCGTGAAAACCATGATGAAAATCTGAAATCGTATCATGAGATTTTGATAATATCAAGAAAATGTAGAACAATCACTCTGTCTATTTTTGTATGCGGTGACATTTCTTTTCTTGCATACTTTTCTCTTTTTCTTTTCATGTGAAAGTAGTCCAAAAATTCAGTTTATTTAAGTGTTTAAGTATTTAAAATCTCATTTTCAAGGCTTTAAGAGTTTGTGGTTTGAAACAGTGAGGTTTAAGCTCATCTTATTTGCTTATTTGATGTGATTTTGTTTATTGTGGTTGTGTTGAAGTTTTTGTGTTTATGCATGTCTTAAAACAGGTTAGAATCATAGTCATATAGCCTGCATTTGTCATTTTTGTGTTTTGCCAAAACTGTCAAAAATTTGCTAAGTGTTTGAAAATTTGAGAAATAGCTTTTTCATTTGCTTATTGTGGCTTATCTTGAATTTCAAAACTATGCATTTCGATATGTGATTCTTGTTCTTTGAGGTCAAAACTTAATCTGTTTGTAGGTTATATAGTCATAAAGATCTGTTTAAGTGCTTATTTTTAAGCTCAAAAGTGGTGTTTTGTTAAGATTGCAAAAATTTGTCTAAGTGTTGAATCTGTGTGGAATAGCTTTTTCATGAAGCTTTTTAAGTGCTTATTTGTATTTTAAAATGCTTTTTTCTTCTTTTGCTATTGTAGCTTTTTGCCAAGCTTTGCAGTGTATTAAGCCCTAAGCCATAAGGGAATCTTTATTGCTAGCTTATTTTTAGCTAGAAAATAGCCCTTAGGATGTTTGCTTAACAATTTTGGCCAAAAAGCTAATTTGCTTATTTAGGCTTATTTTCTTTTTGCATTTTGCTTAATTTAGGTTTAGTATAGCTTATTAGGTTAGTTTAAATCTATTTTAGCTTATTTCCTTTAGTTTAGAGCTTATTTAAGCTTATTTGCTTTTTAGCTTAAAAATCTTAAGTTTTATAGTTTTTTAAGTATTCTGTCTTTCTAGTTTATTTTGGTTGCTTATTTTTGTTCAAAAGTGCTTTTTAGATATAGCTTATCATTTGTCTTAGCTTATTTCTCTTTGTGGTTTGCTTTTTAGTGCTTAATTAGTAAAACAGGTAGCAAAAAAGTCATTAAGTGTTTCAAGCTTATTTTGTCACTCTTTACAGCTTATTTTTGATTTATAAAAAAAGTGTTTTTGTAAAAAGTGTTTATTTTTAAGTCTTCTAAAAAGATGTAAAAAATGGCTTTTAAAAAACATTTGAGAGTTGGGGGAAGTCCCAGGTGAGCAAGGCTCGAACCCGGGACCTCACCCCTACTCACCAAACGTTTTATACACAACACACACTCTACCATCAAACGGTGATTTAAAACCTCTTCTCATTTGTCCAATTTGACTTATAAAACCTGGATGTGTCATTAGAGTTTAAATTTTCTTCAAGGTGTAAACACCGTTCTGAAACCCGGTGTTTCATTTGATGTTTTAACCTTTGAGGAAGACGAAGATTTCCATTTGTTGAAACTCGGTGTTTCATTTTGAAAAATTCTTTTCGAAATGAATGGAAACCTTACATCTTTCACATTTTTCAAAACTGGAATCATCTCTTTTACGCATTGAAAACATTTCATCTCTTGAAAATTAAATCGTTTGAATTGTTTTCCTCCTTTCTATTTCCAGATTGGGGTTTTTGAACTTTTGTTTTTCTATGATTTTGTGAAGCAAATGTTTCAAAGGAATGTGGTTTCTTCAATACTTCCTATTTATTTTTTGACAAAGAATACGTAGTAAATTGAGGAAAACATTTCTTGAATTCGGTTTGAGATTTACCAGTGTAAATCTTTTCGGAAACATTCACTTTTGAAATTGATTTTGTGAAAACTTAAAAATCAACCTTTTTTGTTTTATTGAATCAAACAATCTCTTGTAATGCATTTTCAAAATCATTGTCTCTTTTTTGAAGATTTTCACAACACAAAAGTTTCCTGTGTTTCTTTCAACACATTTATTATGTTCTCAAATCATTTTGTTTTTGATGATGCTTCTCTTACGTCTTTTTTCTTTTTTGTTTTAATTTTATCAACATTATTTGAAGCACAAGACGGTTTATACGCTGAAATCGGTGAAACACTTTGTGACACATTTATTTGAAACATTCCTGGAGCAATCACGTTTGAATTCTCCAAATTGTCACAACCTTTTTCAACTTCATGACAATCATTTTCACTTTGATTTTCCGAATCAGAAATTGCATTTTCATCAAACTAGAACTTTTGATTATCAAAGACTCAATTATTTCCAAATTTTCTTTTTCTTTTTCCAAAAGACTCGGTACTTCTTCTTCTAACTCAATTATGATCTTTTCTAAAATCACTGTTGGAACATATGGTTTGAGTGAACTTGTTTGCTGAAACGGAGAATCAATCTTTTCAAAATCTGAATATATTATCTCTTGAAAATAATCATCTGAAAAATTTATCTTTACATTCACATAACTTGCATTCAGATTTCCATAATCATATGCAAACTCTATTTTATTCTCTCTTGCTCTTTTAAATTTCTCAATTTCCAAAGCTTCATTCGAATGAGTGAGAAACATCGGAGTATACCCTAGACCAATAACTCTCTCATCGTAAAGAATAGGTCTCAAATATTTTGCTTTACAAAAATAACTTGGATTTTCAAAACCTATTCCTTTTCGACCATCATACATTTTATCCTTAGAAGGCATGATCATATGTATTGTCTGACTCGTTTGTCCGATTTTATGAAGTTTGTTTTCACAATCATTCAATCTTTCCAAACACTTTTCAATTTCTAAATCCTTGTTACGCACACACTCTTTCTAATTCTAAAAAATTTCGTTTCTTTTTCTAAAATTTTCTCTTGAAGCCTTAGTACATTATTATTCATCTCAACTAATTGACGACTCATCTTATCAAATAAAATCTCTTGTTCATCAATCTTTTTCCTATGTTGTTTATCATTATCACAAAGAGATCAAGATGATCATGTAGATATAGTGATTATAGACGTGGTGAAAATAATTAATGTCGTGTTAATTCAAAGAAACTGGTTGGCAACCTCAAGTTGCAAGATAAAAGATGAAACGATCTCCATTCCTTCATATGAATGTGATGTAATGATCAACATAACGATCTCCTTTCCCTTAAGTGAATGAGATAAAATGATCAATATAAGATCTCCATTCCCTCAAATGAATGTGATAATATAATGATAAATGTTTAAAGATCATTTATCATGGTAAATGATTGTTGATTTGATTTCTCAATACGTTTATGACATTTAGCAATCTTATGGTTAAACTTCTTAATCAATTTATCAACTAAATGATCCCTTTTTTCAGAATCATTATGATCAACTTCTGACTGATCATGATCTGTTTAAGATACAATATGATTTTCATTAAAATTTTCACTAGCAGATTCAAATGCATCATGAAAAATATCTTGCTCATCATCATTGTTCACAAATAAACCATAATTAGTAGAGTTATCATAATACTCTGAAGTTTCATATTCAGATTCACTTTCAGAATCAGATGTGTTATAAGATACCTCAGCAATGGTTTCTTCAGCAGATGATGAACTTTCCTCTGAATCTGAAAGAACCTTTTCCATTTTAGCCATGAAGACCATATTTTCACTGATCTCTTAATCTGAATCACTACTAAACTCCATCCAAGCTTGGTCCTCAACAAGAAGCACTTGTTCATCACCGTCTTTCTTAGCTAGCAACATCTTTGTTTTTTAGTAGTTGTAGTCTTTAACCTTTGATTTCTTGTAGTCTTTGGCAAAATGTCCTTCCTTATTGCAATTATAGCACTTAAATTTGCTCATATCCTATTTCTTCTCATCGGCTTTCTTATTCTCTTTCTTTTCCTCTGACTTCACGTAATCTGGTTTCTTGTTTGCTGAAGAATAAGCTAAAGAAGTTCTCAAATTGTTGTTTTTTGGCTTAGCATAATACTTCTTTCGATTAAAAGCTTTTGCTAACAACGCGGTAATCTTTTTCAAATCACTAATATTTTCATCATCACTTCCTTCAGACTCTGATTGAACTACAACTTTCTCTTTGCAATTGCTCACTTTGTTTTCTCAGCAACCAACGCTAATGGATCTGAAGTAACCACAACAGCTTTCTTCTTATATCCTATAGCATCATTTACATCACCTTGGTTTTGCTTCAGAATGTTGTAAAGAGCATCAATATTGATATCCATTAAGTTCTTGGTTTGCCTCATCAATGTACCATATTGTTTCGATCATGGTTGCAAATTGTTCAAGAACTTGTAATTCAACTCACAATTATCTTTCTTATAACCACACTTCTTTAAATCATTAATCACTTGTAAGTAACGAAGATAAGTATCTAGCAATCGTTCTCCTTCAGTAGCTTTGAAAGTCTCATACTCATATAAAATTGCAGCTTTCCTATCTTGTTCACCATACTCTGAACTACACATCTGCCTTTCAAGAGCATCCCATAAATCTTTAGCAGTATTGTTGCTATCAATGAGAGAATAAATATAATTTAGAAGCCCTTGAATCAAAAGAGATCTTGCAAGACGATCAATCTTTCGAGTCTTTTTCTCTTTAACAGTCCAAAATTTGGGATCTTTGAGAGTAGGAGGTGCATTCGGTGCAGTTCCAGCAAGTGACACTTGAGCAACAACAGGCAATGGGTGTTCACCATTCTTAACAGAATTTATCATTGCTTCCCCATCCGTTTGCTCTTCAAGATAGTTCATAAACCGTTCACTCCATTGAGAATATTCACCCCGATACAACAACGGAATCCGCATTGTCAAACCAACCGTAATCACGTCTCGACTCATCTTGTCTCGAACAAATATCCCGATAGTCAACGAATAATCCCGACAAGTGCGCTCAATTAATCACCACAGACTAAACTAAACTTGTCAACAAAAACTATTTAATCCTCTATTAAAAATCGTAGACTAACAAAAATAATCTCTTAAAATTTAACACAAAATATCAATCAATTACGAATTATCGACCCACAATTAAAATCGCACAAAAAAAATTATACTATTAAAAATTCAACCCAAATTATCAATTAATCAAGCTCATATTATCAACCTGTAATTAAAGTCATAGTTCAACAACAATTTATCCCGATTATCTTTCAAAAAATTAGCCCAACATAGTTGATTCACAACCCATCAAAAAAATATATATATAGATATACAAATTTTCGGTCCTGTTTAAGAGTTATAGACCCAAAATTCGTACTGAAAGATTTCGGATCCATATTTCAGCCCATACACAAATCCAACACTTTTCGGTACAACTAGACAAGCCCAACTCTAAAAGCCCAACCTAAATCCAACTTTTATAACCCTAAAATTCTATTACTAATATATATATATATATATATATATATATATATATATATATATATATATATATATAACCAATGACTCAAACCTTAGTTTCTACTTACACAAACAAAAATGCCTCTTTCTTATCCTCTCAGTCACAAAAACTTAAACCTAACTCTAACATACACGCCTCTCCTTTACTAAACTCTTGCAGTCACAGATTCTATATCACCAACAACACACATCCACATAACAAATAATTTCCTTTCTTGCCTTTGTCTAATCGAACGAGAACCATAACAACCCTTTTGTTTGTTTCTGATCGAACAAGAGCTCAACTTAAAGGTTGGTTTCTTTGTTTCTTGTGTTTTATTTTTCTTTCTTTAACTAAAACAAAAGAAAATGATGAGAAGACTCTTGTTCTTGTTATTTCTTTTACTTGTTCGAATAAAAAAAACTAAGATTCAAAATAGATCTGCGATGTGTTATTCTTTCGTGAGATTGATCTTTTAAAAGTCTTGAACTTTTTTCTCCAACACGAAAAGGAAAAACTGAGATCTATGTTATTTTCGTTTTGTTTTGTTTTTCGTTAACTTGTTTCAAATTCAAGACTAAGAAAGAATGATAACACTCTTGTTATTGTTCTTTTTCTTGTTGTGATTCAAAAAATAAAAGAAGTTTATTCTTAAAAAAATCTATGATGACTTTGGTTCCATTTCTTTTCGTGTAGAGAAACGAAGGATTCTTGGACGAACCAAACTGAGATCGAGTATTTCTTTTAGTTTTTGTTTATGCTTTCTGTTTCGATGGAGATGTTATAGATTTGTTTGTGATGTGGAGGATGAGATGTAGATAGAGTCGGTGTTGTTGTTGATTGTGGAAGGTTCTTGAACTAGTCAGATTTGATCGAGTCGGATTTGATCTATGATGAGATGGTTCAAACACTTGAAATATTTTAAAGATTTGTGATTTATTCGAATAAGGTTTGACCAGATCTGAGATCCTGAGTTGTTGCTAGTATAGATCTGTTATGTTTCTTTTCTTTCTCTTCTACTTTTATTTTTTTTATTCTTTTTTATTTTCTGGTTTAGATCTGAGTTATAAGAGGTATAGTTTGACTTTGTATTTGTGTTAAATCGCCTTGAATTAATTTGTACTAATTCGCCTTCAAATATGTTGTTTATTCGCCTCCTGAATGGTTGTTTATTCGCTTCCTGGATGGTTGTTTATTCGCCTTCTAAATATGTGTTAATTCGCCTTCTGAAATATTGTTTATTCGCCTTCTTCTCTTTTCAAGAAACAAACACGTATATCCGAAAACGCGTGAATTACACGCGTGAAACTGTGTTGACCAGATTTGACCAAAAACGTGTGAACAGTAAAAACGCGTGTAACAGAAAACGTGTTTTTGACCAAAAGTCAAACTTTTTCAAAATCAGTCACACATTCTATTACAAATCAGTTAAACTATCAGATCTGAAAAATAAGCAATTTTCTTAAGTAGATCTAGGAAATTTTAGTACAAAAAATAAGCAGATCTGAAAAATATTGATTTGATATAAATCTGATAAGCTCTTTGAATCTGAATAAGCAGTTTGATCAGAACTATGCAGTTTGAATTGAATAAGCACAGAAATAAGCATGAAGTTCTTGAACTAATCAGATAAGCTCAGTTTTAACAATTTCTAGCATATAAGCACTTAGATGACGGAATAAACACACAGAATTAGCAAATCTTATCAGAATAAGCACAAATAGCAGATTAATGATGAAATAAGCTCGAACAAAAACTGATAAGCACAAAAATAGCACGAATATAAGCTAATCTTGACTAAATAAGGTAATAATATGATAGAATAAGCATGATAAGCAGTCGAAATAAGCAATAAGAATAAGCTGAAAATGAGCACTAATTTTCAAACAATACAGAATAATCATGATATTAAGCTGATCGAACCAAAATAAGCATAAAAATAAGCACAAAAATAAGCAGTTTCAATCAGTTGATCCAATAATCCTAAATAAGCAGAAAAACTCGATCTCTAAAACACAAACAACACGAAAATAACACAAATCCGCAATCATTGGCTCTTGATACCACATATTAAACAATAGATCTTGATTGGTGACTAGTGTGTGTAGATCAAGGTGTAATTAGTGTGTGTGTTTAGAGAGAGAATTTCTTAACCTTTTCTCATTTGATATTGATACAAATGACTTGGTGTGTAGGAATTACATCATTATGGTGGCCTAATGCCTTATTTATACTTAGAGATGTAACCAAGTATACTATAAATACATTAGTAGTCTATGCACTATTTTCTTCTATGCACATTGATCCTAAATCTATGTATATTCTATTATTACATCAAAATGTGAAATTTATCTTTAATTCCAACATAAATCCATAATGGATTGCATTTGATGTACGGACATTAGTCCGAATATGTTATTATTAAGGTTGAAATATTTATGTTTAAAATTATATTTGTATTTAAGTTATAAAAACGTACAAGGTATGTTTGAAATAATTAAGAAGAAAAATGACAAGAATGCCCTCACGTGGGGGCACATGGGGTGACTTAACAAAATTAAATGACGGAAGTTAGTGATAAGGACGAATCATGTTACAAAACTTCATTATAAGGATGAACCATGCAAAAAAAAGTCGAGGGACAAGACTAGTGATTTTGACCAAGCCACAGGGACGAACAGTGTAATTCAATCTACAATTAACCCTTAGAATTAGACTATTTAAGAGTTGTTAATCAAATGCATGTTGAAATCTTTTGGAATCTAAAAATTACTGTTCATGAATATGTATTTATTTTAAAATTGTTTGTTGAAAATCATAAGAAATTCGAAACTGTTTGAACCAGCCCAGAAAGTACGCCGGTTTTATTAGAAAACCGGCGCACTTAGTAAATTTCCAGGAAGTACGCCGCACTTCTATGAAGTGCGACGCACAAATATGACAAGAAGCAAGCAGAACGTATGAAAACCTATCAAAAACTCATCAATTGATACTAATTGTTTTCTAACATCATTATATACTTTTTTGTGGATTGTTTTTGATGTGTAGACTATGGGAACGCATGACGCTGAAGCCGGATCCTCATTATCCAAATGCTCCAAACAATACGAGACGGTGGAGGAGGCATTGCTTCCACGTGTCCATCACTTGTTTTTGCTTTGGGAAGGGTGTACCTAGGCTGCTAAAAGCGGATACAACACTAGGCTTGCTCAATTGCTTCCTAGACTCATTTACTCACCATGTGTTGTAGATTGGAACGTGTTGAATCAAATGGCTTGTAGTGAAGAGATTGATGAGATGTTAACAATCAAGTTGTGTGTGGCTGGTACAAATGAGGAGATATTTACTTCAGAAGCATGGACTAATGCTTTTAACATTGATGAGCCAATTTATTGTGAGCTTTGCCATGAGTTCTATTCTACTTACGAGTTTGATGAAGTTTGTGCTGGTGACGAGTTGAGAACCAAAAAGATAATCAAGTTTAGGATTTTTGGACGTGCTTTTAGTTGGACGTTGCTAGTGTAACATTTGCCCTTTTTGTGTTCTGAATATTTCATAAATAGTCCTTTGACTAATTGACTTTTGTCAGTTTATTCAGATTTTGTACCGTGTTGACGGTGGTAATTTTATGAGATATGTGATGATTTGAGATTTATTGTGATTAATAATCCCTTTTGGAAGGTATTATTGTGTTATTCGTATTCCGAGTGGTTCGACCCGTGAATTTTAAGAAATGCCGAAAAATGAGTCTGACACGTCCGTTAATGTCCAAATGAGTTTTGAAAGGGTTTAAAGTGTAAATATGTCGAGTAAATACTCTAGGTTAATGGAAAAGTATTTTTAAAGTGAATAAAAATGCTAATTAACTTTAAGGTAAATTTTACGGTTGAGTTTTACGAGTATTTAAGTGATCCCGACACGAAAAGAAAGGCTCGGGACTCCCTTGGATCCCATGGCCGGTCATAGCAAGAAAGAGAGACAAAGAGGCTTAATTTTAGCTCATTTGTCTAAAGTTGTACACATAAGATGCCATTTTCCCAAAAATCCTTATCATTTCATTTTCAAAAAAAAACACACACACTTAAGAGTGTGTGTGTGTGTTCATCCACACCTACAACAACACAAACACATAAAATTTTGAAGTTTGATCAAGAAAACATGAAGACATAAATATTTGGGGTTGATAAGAGTGTTTAGTTATTCATTTAAACAAAGTTTGGGTTGTCCGGTTCGTGTCGAAATCTACAAATTTGAAGATTTTCTTGTAAGTTTTCAAATTTAAATTTCGTTTGTCCTTTTGGGTTTATTTTGATGCATAGATGTTAGTTGTACAAGTTGATCGTTATGAAAATCGATTTTTGGAAACAAAACGGATGATTAAATAAGGGGTGTTTGGTTCGTGAATAGTAAAAAAGAAAAAGAGGGTTTTTGTAGTTTTGATGTTGTGGTCGTGATGGTTGAATAATATATGATGCTAGAATGCTTATTTTTTATAGTAGCTTGTATAGCTTATTCGAGCTTATTTTTAAGCTATTTCTTGGCTTATTTGGGGCTTATATGCCACGTCAATTGTCACCAAAAACACTAGGGAAGTGATATCGATTATTTTTGTGTATGGCGTATATTGTGGACTTAACTATTTTTGAGGCTTATGTAGTAACCAAAGGCGATACGTAGCTTTATAGCTTATTTTCAAGCTTAATATACGTATTTTGGAGTTTATAGACTCACGGCCCAATAAGTCTATTTGAGCCGCGGCTTAATGGGAGTGCTTATTGTGGTCCGAATTATATTTACATATAAGTATATACTTATATATGTAAATGGACCTTGGTTTTGGACTTGGATTATATTTTGGACTTATAAATATCCTAATGGATCCTTGTTGGGCCTTAAGGCCCAATAAGCGATATTTTGTCATTATGAGTGTTTTGATGGAATTTTGAAAGTGGAAATGTATTTACGAAGTGATATTGAAAGATACTTTGAAGGAAAAGTGTTGGTAAGTGTTAAAGATTGGAATTTTAGAATTTTGTCGAAAAGTGTTGAATTTGCGAAAAATGTGGAAAATGAGGTTTTAAACCTTGGAAAACGTTGTATAAACGTACGAGTCATGTCAAAATTTCGTAAAAAGTTTATACTTAGAAATTTTCTTTAAAACATGATTTTTGAATTTAAATAATAAAATAATATTTAATTATTTTATTTATTTAATAAATTCACTAAAAGACGAAAAATATATATATATATATATATATATATATATTTATTTATATTAAAACTTCTCTAATGTGTTTATTATGAGTTACGTTTCATTTTTAACCGTATAATGATTATTTTGAAGTGTCTAAGGTTTACCGAATG
>BQNB010115874.1:1188-21473 GCA_026074375.1 Tanacetum coccineum
TTTGATTTCTTTGTAATTTTGTCTCTAGCTCCTTGCTAGTGTTTTGTTCTAATAAAGTTGCCGTTCAAAAAAAAAAAAACGCCTAACACGCTCGATATGAGATTAATCATTAGATGAATGATCCCAATTTCAAGGGTTATAACGATTTCAAACACCAAAGATTAAGGGGATTAGATCGAATGTTTGAGTGGTGGGAAACGATAATTGTAATTAAATTGGTATTCCACTAGAAACAAATTGTCTTCCATTTCATGGAACAATTGGATTCAAAACCCTTTAGAGGTTTTCTCTTTGTAATTTTTTCCTAGCTACTTGCTAGCCTAATATAATTCCGCCGTTCTAAAAAAAAATATGTTATACTCATGCTTATCAATCGCTACAAGTTAAAAAAATCGACCAACATGAGAACACAAATATTTAGAAATTTTAACGAAATGGCCGCGAAGATTCGTCGTGACCAAGATAATGTTAAAATTCAGTGTAGCCGGCAAATGAATCTCGACATGCCTTGGAATCTCCAAAATTTTGACACTTTTTCGTATAAGATAGAACTTTTGCAACAAACATTTAAAATATAAATTTTGATGCCTTTACTTAGGTATAAGTATTTTAAAAAAAGGGTTTGATGTCTACTATAAAGATTCTCAAAAATTATCCTATTTATGTATTGAATCATTTGTGAATAAGTTTCACTCTAACTTTTTTCTCTAGTCACTTTATCATGACTTTGTGCTAAAACTTGTACGTTCGACATACAAATTCGATGAACCTGTATAAAAGTTTGTTTTTAACCGTAACTCTCTTAGTTTTTTAAACGGAAAACGCAAAGTTTGTTCTTAGTTATGTCTTTATATCATTATAAAAGTTTGTTGTGAACCATAATCTTTCGGTATGTTTTTACTTGTATGATTGAAATTGGAATGTAAAAAGATACAAATGCTTATTTAGAAGCAAATGAAGAGGTAAATGGAAAATTGATTGGAATGAGAAACCTTTATATGTGCTACTTTTGCTTTTAATAGAATATATGTGGTTGCACTTTAAAAAAACAATGTGAAACCAAAGTTAATTGCTTTAAACAAAGAAAAGTAAAGAATGCTAATATCAATGTTTACTTTCATTTGCTTGTATGGATCCAATGTGTTCGATGCAAGATTTGTAGTCATATATATTTTATGAGTAAATTACTTAAATAGCCGAAAAATGAAAAGTTAATCCAATTTCTAGTGTTAAAAAATAAATCTTAAAATATTTTATTTGTGTAGTTGAGGGTGTAAGCTAAACCTAAATTGATTGGACTTTGTATATTTTGTGTGACTGACGGCTAGTATACTTTTATGTGATCAGATTTTGCCTTTTTTCTAAAAGTAAAATTTTTGATTATTTTTGTTTGGTCGCACGAAAATACAATAATCATCTGTCGTAATAAAAATAATCATCTGTCGTAATCATCTAAGTAAAGATTAAAGTGCAGTTAATAAACACAACATTTTCTAATTAATTAAAAAATGCATTAAATACACATTAAATAAACTTGTAAATTATTATATTTAAACATGATTTTTACTTGAATTAATTAAAACATTCATTTTGTACACAAATTAAACAATGCCCAGTATGCGGAGGTTAGCAAAACCCAAAATGGACTACTTTTTCATTTTTGGCTATTTAGGAAATATTTTCATTTCTTTCATAATTCATTTTAGTAATTTGCCATTCAATGTTTTCCACAATTTTGTTCTACTCAAATCCTTTATCTAATGGTTTGAAGCATGAACTAATTGCGTGTATTGCTTATATTATCATGACCTTTGAACTATGAAATTTTAAATTTTCTTTCGTACACATTTAAATTGGATATTTTGATCGAATTATATATTAAACTTCATAAAACTACATGTATTCTTGTCTCTTGATTTATTTTATATAACAAATCTATAAAACAAGGTGAAGTGACAACATGAACATGCACCATTTTGATATTAACAAGCATACGTCACTCACATGTGAAAACTATAACAATAAAAATGTAGACTCATTATTAATACGCGTTTCTATTATAAGAAAAGTATGAGATTTTTTTTTTTTTTTTTTTTAGAACGGCAATTTTTTTTCACGCCTATGCCATGCTTGAACTCACAACTTTCAAGTTAGTGGGGGGAACTCACATACTCAAAGATATCTTTGATGCCAACTGAGCTAGCCCAATTGGTTAGAAAAGTATGAGATAAACTTTGTTTCTATTTTAAGTAGAGAACATGTCATAATTAAATTGCCGGATATGGTACTAGAAATATATATCTCATCTACGTGCACGAAAAAAAAAAAAAAAAACCAAGAGGCAAATATTTGTCTTGTGAGATAACATTTCCACGATGTGACTATTGGATGAATAAGTGGCCCAAGCCTGATTGTGGGCTTGTGGTCCATTAGGGTTAGGTTTGATTTCGCAAACCTCTAGTACTTTTTGAATTAAAAAAGAAACATGTGTAACCAACGGGCATTTGGTCCAATGGTATGGATGTTTTATCCTCTTAGGCAAGGTCTCATGTTCGAGTCTTGTCTAGGGCGATAGGGGTTTCCTCCCGCGTGCGTAAAGGGAAGGGTGCCATTGTCTTCTGGGCTGGACCCAACCTGGTTGTGTGGGCTCGCTACGCCTTCTGGGCTAGGGGCCATGTAGCCACAAATTGCCGTTCCAAAAAAAAAAAAAAGATATGTCATCTCTTATGTAATTCATTCAATCAATACAATATCTATCACATTACATGGTATCAGGCCTTCACAGCCGATCCCCAAAACCCTAAATCATCAATCCCCAAAACCCTAAATCATCAAACCTCACCTCGATTTAACAGTCGAACTCATCACTCTGCCATGACAAACTCGAATACACCACCACCCCCTCCTGCCCTTACCTTGGTTGAAAAACTCTACGCGGTACATAACATCAATAGTCTCGTACCCGAAAAACTCGATCTTCAGGGATCGAACTACTCCACATGGAGTTACTTTTTCAAAGGGCACTGCAGCAACTTTAACGTGCTAAACCACATCGATGGATCGACGTCCACATCTGATCCACCAACCGACGAATGGATCACGGCTGACTCCATCGTAAAATCATGGATCTTTCTTACCCTTTCTCCAACGCTTCGGAAAAGGATGATCAGCACCAACCCTGCTTCGGCTAAAGCCGCCTGGGACACCATCGAAACCATCTTCCAAGAAAACAAAAGGACACGTACCGTTGCTTTAAAAGGTGAACTACGTGTCATACAAATGGGCGACGACACACCAGACGCCTACTTCTCCAAGATTGATTCCATTATCACTCTTCTTACCGACCTTGGCTCGACCATGGATGATGACGATATTGTCACCTATGCCATCAACGGCCTAAGTGAAAAATACGGAAGCCTTGCTCAAATAATTGCTCACAAAGATCCCTTTCCTGACCTAGCAACTGTTCGCACCATGGTCACGACTGAGGAGATGCGTCTCCGGTCTAAGCAACCGATACTCTCTACCTCCACTACATCAAGCTCACCACAAGTGCTTCTTGCTACATCCCAACCACGGATTCAAGACAACCGCAACAATCGTGATCGCGATGCCCGTAATGAGAACAAGACCGAGATCTGCCGCAACTTTGGCCGAGGTTATTGCCGCTGGGGGACGAATTGTCGTTTCATTCATGCCTCTCCAAAAGGCACCAACAACCCACGCCCGAACTCATCTCAACATAATACTCGCTCCATGCAACAAGGGCCTGGACACACTGGTCTTAATTCAGCCAGCCAACAACACCTTCTATCCCTCATTCAGGCCCAACAAAACCTATTGGCCCAGTATGGCTTATCCATTTCGCAGGGTCAGCAACCAGTTCAACATAACAACACAATGGGCTTAAGGCCCAATGCCCCTCCAGGATTTCAGCAAACACAACCACACCAGCCCACGTTCGGGTTCAATGGCCACCAGCAGGCCCTCTACTCGGCTGCTGTACAAAACCAATCTGCCTCCTCGGGTTCGACTAGTCAAGAGACACAACTGCCACATGCTTTTAATACTTTGACCTTACAGGATCCGGCTAACTCAAATTGGAACATGGATACTGGTGCGTCATCTCACCTTAACTCTTCAGTTAATAATCTTAGTACTATTTTTAATTCTCGCATATATCCATCTGTTCTTGTTGGTGACGGGAAATCTATTCCTGTCACCAACACGGGCCATAGCACGCTACCAACTCCCTACCGTACACTTCACTTAAATAATGTTCTCATTACACCCAATATTGTCAAAAACTTAATTTCTGTACGTCAATTCGTTCGTGAAAATAAATGTACAATTGAATTTGACGAGTTTGGTTTTTCTGTGAAGGATTTCCGAACTCGTCAAATTCTCCTCAGATGTGACAGCACGGGTGACCTTTATCCAGTCACGTCTCCGTCGTACCCTCAAGCTTTTCTGGTTGGACAGCAAACGTGGCACCAACGACTTGGTCATCCGGGATGTGAAGTGCTAATTTCGTTAGTTTCTAATAATTTAATTTCATGTAATAAGACACAGTCTTCCGTGCTTTGCCATGCTTGTCAGCTTGGCAAACACGTGAGGCTTCCTTTCTCACTTTTAGAAACTATTGTTAAGGCTCCTTTTGATATTATCCATTCTGATTTATGGACATCTCCTCTTACATGGTATCGGAGCAGGTGTGATCCTCAGACCGAGGTGGCTAAGTTGAGCCGCCTCCTTAAACCACCCCGTCAAACCCTAACCCCACCTCAATCAAACACACATCTCGGTATATCACCGATCTCTATAAAAAAACCTAAAATCCTTCGTGGATCATAGCTTCTTTGGATCATTGCTGATGACGGCTTGTTCAACAACTTTGCAGATGACTTTGAAGACAGTGATATTAATTAGCAACCCCAATGACGTGGCACTTGTTTTGGAGTTGTTATGGTGACATGAAGTTATGTTTGATCGGCTCATCAAATAGTTGATGTTCGATTTTTTTTAAATATAGTTATTTAATTTTTTTTTATGTCGAATCAAGGGTATTAATTCCCGAGACGACTTTTGTTGGTGTCGAATATAGGGTATAAGTCCCGAGACGACTTTTTTCGAATCTAGGGTATCAAGTCCCGAGACGACTTTTGTCGAATCTAAGGTATAAGTCTCGAAACGACTTTTGGTTTTCGGCTGATAGATACAGGTTGAGTCTGCCATCTTTGACAGATAGATATACCTTGAGTCTGTCGTGTTAAGCAGATAGATACAGGTTAAGTCTGCCATCTTTGACATATAGATATACCTTGAGTCTTCCGTGTTAAGCAGATAGATACAGGTTGAGTCTGCCATCTTCGACAGATAGATATACCTTGAGTCTGCATGATTAATTTTTATTTCTTAGTTTTTTTCTCCAGTCCGAGCTTTCGCGATTTCGCCGCTCGGACTGCGGGGGAGTGTTAGAGAATAAATATATCCCAAGCCTGGCTTGTGGGTTGGGTCCATTAGGGTTTGCTTATCTCTTGTAATCTATAAATAGTGGCTGAATAATATATCATAACCTACGGGGTTTTCATTGTCTTACACAACGTGGGTGCAATCTCTTTTAGGAACCATACAAGGTTCAAAGTAGTGAGATAGAAGAACATCTTTTGCTACCACCTCTTAAAATTTTATCCATTGAATTTTTAGGTTTTTCAGCATGATTACAATCCTATTAGTAACTGGAGCACCTGTCGGTATAATCGTCAACTCTAACGGTCTTTAACTTTACAGTTTATGGTCCACCGAATTTAACCTATTTTTAAGTCCTATCCAATTGAGTTTTCGGGACCAAAATGCGACTTATCGTGCTATGCTTGATGAATATAATGCTTTAATTAAAAATAATACTTGGTATTCTTTGTGCCTCGGCCACCGGTAACGCGATCATTGTTCGTTTATGTTGCTTTTTGGCATTAAGTGTTAACGCTGATGTTAACCTCGTAGTCAGCCGTACAAAGGCTCGTCTGTTGCACAAATGGTAGAACTCAACTTGCAGGTATTGATGTGGAGGGACATTTAGTTCAGGTCAAGTTAACGCAAACCACATAAATCATCCGTGTAATCATGGTTATCAAGATCGCGATCTTGATCGTAAGATCGTACGATCTTACGATCCTACATAGGAAAACCTTGCAAGATCGTAGTAGGGTTAGATATATCACATCGATCCCAATCCTACTAAAAATCTTACTTTTTATTGTCAAACATAAAAATAAGCCCACTTGACCTAGATTTTCCCGTATACATGACCCAACATCACAATTAAAATTAGTAAAAATTGTCTTTGATAAGATTTTATCATATACGACTCGTGCCATATTTATTTTTGTACTACTCAAATCCTTTATCTAATGGTTTGAAGCATGAACTAATTGCATGTATTGCTTATATTAGCATGACCTTTGAACTATGAAATTTTAAATTTTCTTTCGTACACATTTAAATTGGCTATTTTGATCGAATTAAATATTAAACTTCATAAAACTACATGTATTCTTGATTTATTTTATATAACAAATCTATAAAACAAGGTGAAGTGACAACATGAACATGCACCATTTTGATATTAACAAGCATACGTCACTCACATGTGAAAACTATAACAATAAAAATGTAGACTCATTATTAATAGGCGTTTCTATTATAAGAAAAGTACGAGTGTTTTTTTTTTTTTTTTTTTTTTAGAACGGCAATTTTTTTTCACGCCTATGCCATGCTTGAACTCACAACCTCTAGGTTGGTGGGAGATCTCACATACTCAAAGATATCTTTGGTGGCCAACTGAGCTAGCCCAATTGGTTAGAAAAGTATGAGATAAACTTTGTTTCTATTTTAAGTAGAGAACATGTCATAATTAAATTGCCGGATATGGTACTAGAAATATATATCTCATCTACGTGCACGAAAAAAAAAAAAAAAAAAACCAAGAGGCAAATATTTGTCTTGTGAGATAACATTTCCACGATGTGACAATCAAGCAAAAGAACCCGCGCGTTGCGGCGGGGCTAATTTTTTCTCGAATAATTTTTTTTTACGTTTCGGTGGGGTTTTTTTTGGGCGATGCGTTATGGCGGGGCTAATTTTTAATATTTTCTTTTTTTGTATGATTCGGGGGAAATTTTTTTGCGTAAATAGTTAAAAGGTGAGGGTCCGTTTTCTATTTATTTTTTTTTACTTTGGGCCAGATTTTATGCGAATTTTAGGCTAGTTTGTCGACAAATATGTGTATTAGTAAATTTTTTTTTGTATGGCTTATGTGTTGGGCCTCATGTTTAAAGTGTTGTTTTTTTTTTGCTATATGGGTTTTTTTTAATATAATGGGTTGTACGTTTGTGACCATATCAGTTATTTTAAAGTTATTAGGTATCGAAGATGTTTCCGCGAGTATTTTTTTTATCTAAATAAATCGGAACTTTTGTAATATTTTTTTTTAACTCCTACTTTGTGCATACAAATTTAAAAAAAAAAAAAAAAACACACCAAAATCGGGCTGACCCAAAATGAGGGAGCCCGTTACTGTAGCTGACGGCCTACAGTCAAAACGACTGCGCTTTTATCAGCTATTGTGTATACTTATAATTAGTGTTTTGTTATACGCGTAATTATTAGCATATATAGATTTCAACGACAATCAAATTTATTTTACTATAAGATAATCATGTCATAGTGGGCAAATGTCATCTTACGAGCCGAACATCTTTTCAGATATAAGATTTATCTACGGTGTCACAATTTATGTGTCTTTATAAAAAAATATTCATCATTTTAACCATTTAATTCTCAACTTGTTTTTGTTAATTTCTTAAATCCATTCTTTGTTTTTGTTAATTCTCAACTTGCTTACTACTTCATTGACCCAATAAAGAAGCACAAAATTCGACAAATGTTGCATGTACCAAGCACCAATAGCTAGCATTTGATATTGATAGTAGTATACATTTGTTTAAGGCCATTTGGTTGATTATGATTATGGAGTGGGAGGCCTTATTGTGGGGACTATTGAAATTACTCCTTCCCCACATGTGAATAAAACTATAGAGAAACATACAAGTTACTAATAATTTCTCAAAACACATAACTTTCTTTTGGTTATATTATTAGGACTTGTTTTCTTCTTTTATATATATATATATATATATATATAGGGGTTTTTTTAAATTGAAAATAGGAGGCTGTGATTGATGGGGGCTAGGGTTCCCAACATGTGTGTGACAAGAAGAGTGTATATATATAAAAAAAACGTACATACAGGGTATATTTGGCGAAATGGGTTAGAGTTCGAGCTAAAGCTTATGCTGAAGCTTATTTTATAAGCCGAAAGTTGAATCTTATATTTTTATGCAGCTATTTGACGAATTACTTAGAGTTTAAGTTTATTAACGTAAAATCACATAAAAATAAATCAAATTAAATTTAGATATATTTTTTTATTTTTTGCGTGATAATCAATTATAATCTGAAAGATCTTCTATCTATAAGCTTGGACTTATAAAAACTTTCATAAACGTGCGTGAGTGATAAAATTTATTTTATAAGCTAGTTTATAATAAGATTAAAACCTTTATAACATACAAAAAGCCTGATGACAAAAATGACCGTAAATGAATTTTAAACTATCTTAGCATCCACAATGAGTCGACAACCAAAAGCTTTTCACTATTCTAACAAGTGTTTTAATATGGTTTTTTGCATTGTGCCAAAAGTTTTTTATAAAGTTTTTCACAAAGACTTGTTAAACTACAAGTTATTTCTAAAAGCTTTTATAAATAAGTATGTTACATATTAAATGCTATAAATGCTTCAAGTCATTAAAGACTTAAAAGCATTATGAATGCTCTAATAAATAAATTCAATGAAAAAAAGTTATAAATAAGCAACTCACCTCGACATACATATCTCTTGCTAAATTACTACAAAATTCTTTTTGTACAAGATAACCATTACACATTTCTTCAACTTTATCACACTAAATAAATCAATTTAAATATATCAATATTACTAGACACCATATTTCCCAACAAAAAAGAAAAAAAAAGAATTAAAAAAAAAAGACAACAAGTGGGACCCACTTTGATCACTTATTCAGCCACGTAAGACTGAGTGGGACCCAGTTCACTCTCCAATACTTATTCAAACTTTAAAAATATAAATTCCATATTTAAAAATTCTAGAAAAATATAAAACACACTATAAATTCCAAACCAAAAAATATTAAGTTTCGAAATAAATTAATTAACGCAAACTTTTTTTTACAGTGACAAAAACTCCGGTGAAACAGGGTTTTGTTCTTCTTCATTAAACCCTTTTTAATTAATTAATTAATTAAATAGAAAAAAAATTCAAGAAACGAGTTTTATGATCTGAAACAAGAAAAGATTAGCTGGCCAACATTGGAATTATCGTCTGCAAATGGGTTTAATTCAGTTTTCGTTAGTTTTTATAAAAGCTTATGCTTTTCAGGTACTCTTTGTATAATCTTTATTTATTTTTATTTGTATAAATGTTTTTGGGTTAATTGGTTTTTGGGTTTTGTTTGATTCATATTTGGGCAATGTATATACTTTTCTTGAGTTGTATTCTTTAGTATTAAGATTTTTTGTTGACTTTATGGTGTAAAGGTTGGAACTTGATCTTTTTTATGTTTAATTAAGGTTAATTGTTTCAAATCTGAATGTGGTAACTTATTTTTTTTACTGTTTTGGCATTGGATAATTAAGGTTATTTTTTGGTTAATGCTATTAGAAAACTGTGCATGATTTTGTAGTCTTTGTTTGGTAAGTTCAGCATTTGTTACGCGCGGTTCGTTTAAGTTATTTTGTGGATTTTAAAGCTTAGTTTCTTATCGGAATTCTGGTGAAAGATGCCGTCTTTATACATTTGTTGACTTTATGGTGTAAAGATTGGAATTTGATCTTGTTTTTGTTACGAATTTGTGGTATTATGAGCTTAATTAAGGTTAATTTTTTGAAATTTGAATGCAGTTTTCATTTCTTGAATCTAAATTTGCCATCAAAAGGTTTTTATAATCTAGTGTAGTACATTAATGATTTGGATTAATGTATGTGATTTTTGCGTGTTACTGTGTTTTTTGTTGGCTTTTGGGTGTAAAGGTTGGAACTTGATCATTTTTATGTAAAGAAATTGTGTTATTATAGGTTTAATTAAGGTTAGTTATATGAAATCCGGATGTAGTATTGTTTTGTTTTTTGTTTGTTGGATGAATGATGTTAGGTTGCAGTTGAACCGTTTGATTAAATATTAAAAGACAAATCTTTTGCAGGATTTGGTGGTATTTGTTTGAGAATTCGGTATTGTTACACGTTTAACGTGGTCAAGGCGGTTCGTTGAAGTTATTCTGTAAAATTTAAAGCTAAGTTTTTGTCGGAATTCTGGTGAAAGTTTTGTGAAATATGGCTGGTGGAAAGATAAGAGCTAGGATCAAAAGAAGCAGTCTTTATACGTTTGGATGCATTAGACCACCTCGTGAATCAGATGACGAGCCTCATCAGTTTCAAGGGCCAGGGTTTTCGAGGCACATTTGTTGTAACGAACCCGGATTCCATAGAAAGAAGCCTCTTAAATATTGTACTAATTACGTATCCACCACAAAGTACAATGTTTTCACCTTTTTACCACAAGCCCTCTTTGAGCAATTCCGCCGTGTTGCTAATATATATTTCCTTCTAGCTGCGGCTCTATCTCTCACACCCGTTACACCTTTTACACCCATTAGTATGATTGCACCTTTGGTGTTTGTGATCGGGCTTAGTATTGCTAAAGAAGGTTGGGAAGATTTTAACCGGTTTATACAGGATAGGAAGGTAAATGTGCGAAAAGTTCTAGTTCATAGTGGGGATGGTGTATTTGTTAAAAAACCGTGGATGAAACTCGAGGTTGGAGATGTGGTAAAGGTGGAAAAAGATCGCTTTTTTCCTGCTGATTTACTGTTTTTATCTTCTAGTTACGAAGACGGAATTTGTTATGTGGAAACTATGAATTTAGACGGGGAGACGAATTTAAAGGTTAAACGATCTTTAGAAATTACCTTACAATTAGATGATGATGCATCTTTTAAAGATTTTAAAGCGACGATCAAATGTGAAGATCCTAATCCTAATCTTTACACGTTTGTGGGTAATTTTGAATTTGATCGTCAGATGTATCCCCTTGATCCTAGTCAGATTCTGTTAAGAGATTCAAAGCTTCGTAACACCAGCCATGTTTACGGGGTGGTAATATTTTCGGGTCATGATAGTAAAGTTATGCAAAATGCCACCAAATCGCCTTCAAAAAGAAGCACAATCGAGAAACAAATGGATAAGATAATTTATGTCCTTTTTTCCCTTCTTGTGCTGATTTCATTAATTAGCTCAATAGGGTTTGGTATCAAGACTAAATATCAAATGCCTGATTGGTGGTACCTGCGGAAAGAGAAGACTTTCTATGATCCAGATAACCCTTTCTTGTCGGGTGTTAGTCATCTGGTCACTGCTCTTATTCTTTATGGGTATTTAATACCGATCTCACTATATGTTTCTATCGAGCTTGTGAAGGTTCTACAAGCATTGTTTATAAACCGAGATATTCACATGTATGATGAAGAAACATGTACTCCTGCTCAAGCCCGAACATCAAACTTAAACGAGGAGTTAGGTATGGTGGACACAATTCTTTCTGATAAAACCGGGACGTTAACATGTAACCAGATGGATTTTTTGAAGTGTTCAATAGCAGGAATCCCGTACGGTATGCGTTCTAGTGAAGTCGAAGTTGCTGCTGCCAATCAAATGGCTATGGATCTTGATAGTCATGAAGGTAGACAGAATGAGTCTGAGATAGAACTAGAAATTGTAGTGACTCCAAAAGCTGCAAATTCTCATAACCGAATTAAGGGCTTTAGTTTTGAGGATTATCGTCTTATGAATGGAAATTGGTCCCGGGAGCCCAATAAAGATGTTCATCTATTGTTTTTCCGGATTCTTGCTCTTTGTCACACTGCAATTCCTGAGCTGAACGAGGCAACTGGAACTTATACGTATGAAGCTGAGTCACCAGATGAAGGGGCTTTTCTTGTCGCAGCACGGGAATTTGGATTCGAGTACTGCAGACGAACCCAATCAAGCATATCCGTTCGTGAGAAACATAATCCGTTTCACGAGCCTATTGAACGGTAATCAATAAATTTTTGACTATTTTCCGCTTTTCTTTTGGCATGTAAATTTTCAGTTTAGATCAATGTTCACATTCTTACAATGTTACATATATCATGTTATAAACAGGGAGTTCAAACTTCTGAATATATTGGATTTCACAAGCAAACGAAAGAGGATGTCCGTAATCATCCAGGATGAAACTGGACAAATTTTGTTACTTTGCAAAGGTGCAGATAGTATCATCTTTGACCGTTTATCTAAAAACGGAAGAGCATTTGAAGAAGCCACCAAAAGGCATCTACATGAGTACGCTGAAGCTGGATTACGTACACTAGCATTTGCTTACAGAAAGCTTGAAGCTTCTGAATATTCTTCTTGGAATGAGGAGTTTATGAAAGCCAAGACTTCGATTGGTGGTGATCGAGACACCATGCTTGAACGTTTATCCGATATTGTGGAAAAAGATTTGGTCCTTGTTGGTGCAACCGCCGTTGAGGACAAACTTCAGCCTGGGGTATTATTCTTAAACTGTTAATTAGTAGCATCTATTAAGGTGTAGTTTTAGCCTTTTAGGTTTTAGTCTTTTAGTTAACGGTTTCTTTTTTATAGGTCCCTCAATGTATCGATAAACTAGCGCAAGCTGGTCTAAAAATATGGGTTCTGACCGGCGACAAGATGGAAACTGCAATCAATATAGGGTATGATCTAAATCCATATTGGGAATTAAACAATGCAAATTTATTTTTTGCAAAAAGCCTGACCTTTTGCAATATTTCAGAAAACTGCATTTTCCCCGTAAATCTGAACTTTTTTTTGGGTTGTGCAGATTTGCTTGCAGTTTGCTTCGGCAGGGAATGAGGCAGATATGTATAACGCCAAATGTGGATATATCAACCAATGATACCAAGGAGGTATGTGTCCTTGGTGGGGTGTACATATTTTAGATATTAGTTTATGAAAATTATGGCCTTTAATGTTACTTCTTCCTTGATCAGGCTGTAAAAGAGAACATTCTGATGCAAATTACCAACGCATCTCAAATGGTTAAGCTTGAAAAGGACCCCCATGCTGCATTTGCATTGATAATTGATGGGAAGACGCTAACTTATGCGTTGGAGGACGATTTAAAGCATGAGTTTTTGAATTTAGCCATTGTTTGTGCTTCAGTCATATGTTGTCGTGTTTCTCCTAAGCAAAAGGCATTGGTAAGATCCTTTTCATTGCTAATTGAATATATAGTTGTTTGATAGTAATAATTAACATATGAATGGTTAATTAGGTTACAAGATTGGTGAAAGAAGGCACTGGGAAAACGACTTTAGCAATTGGAGACGGTGCAAATGACGTTGGAATGATACAGGAAGCCGATATTGGTGTTGGTATTAGTGGCGTTGAGGGGATGCAGGTTTGTAATAAGTTTACTATTTTGACATAATCTGATTTTGGTTGCAATGACCCATTTCCTATCAACATGTAAATGAGTCGAATGAGTTTAATAGGCGGCGAATGGGTCAAAAATGACCCGAAATGTATTTTACTGCATACAACATTCCATCTTACTAAATCATGCTATTAAAGACACTATTATCGTATTAATATTTTTTTTTGGAAATCATTTCATTTTTTTTGGAAAGTGTTGACCCCAAACACGAAACACGTCTGACTTAGCCCTTTTTTACTCGTTCCAATATTATCCCTTTTGACCCATTATCCAACCCGTCCTATCCACCCATTTCCCTTTATAAATTTAGAGAATCAATGATTACTTACACAACTTCTCGGTTTTCTGCAGGCTGTGATGGCTAGTGACTTTGCTATAGCACAGTTTCGGTTTCTTGAAAGACTTCTCGTGGTACATGGCCATTGGTGCTATAAGAGAATCGCGCAAATGGTACAGATTTACATATTCTGGAATAGATTTTAGAATGTATTCTTTTTGCCATTAACTGACTATATATGTGCTACAACACAGATCTGCTATTTCTTCTACAAGAACATTGCTTTTGGCCTAACACTCTTCTACTTCGAGGCTTTTACGGGTTTTTCTGGACAGTCGGTTTATGATGATTGGTATATGTTGATATTCAATGTTTTTCTTACATCTATGCCGGTTATTTCACTTGGAGTTTTCGAACAAGATGTTTCTTCTGAGATCTGCTTGCAGGTTAGTCTATATTTTTTTATTATGTCTAGAGATGTAACTCGCAACTATTTACTTACAAATGAGTTGTTTTGGGTCATGAATGACGTCTAATGAGTAGAATAAAAATTGCTGACGATTCTATGAACAATTGCAAACCACTGCAGTTTCCCGCACTATATCAGCAAGGACCAAGGAACCTGTTTTTCGACTGGTACAGAATCCTCGGGTGGATGGGAAACGGTCTCTACTGTTCCCTCATCGTCTTCTTTCTCAACATTATTATATTTTATGACCAAGCTTTCCGGTCAGACGGTCAAACCGCTGACATGGCAGTGGTGGGGACCTCCATGTTCACTTGCATTATCTACGCGGTCACTTGCCAGATCGCCCTAACAATGAGCCACTTCACATGGATGCAACATATCTTCATCGGGGCCAGCATAGTCATATGGTACATCATTCTAGTAATATACGGTATGCTTCCACCCAGTCGTTCCGGAGACGTGCACAAACTCTTTCTAGAAGCCCTTGCACCCGCCCCAATATATTGGCTTAGTATACTATTAGTAACCGTTGCTTGCAATCTGCCTTATTTAGCTCACATATCATTCCAAAGATCATTTAACCCCATGGACCATCATGTAATCCAAGAAATTAAATATTACAAAAAGGACGTTGAGGATCATCATATGTGGAGAAGAGAAAAATCGAAAGCAAGACAAGAAACAAAGATCGGGTTTTCAGCGAGAGTTGATGCTAAGATCAGACATTTGCGTTTTAAGTTGCACAAGAAATCATCCTTAACGAGTCCTCGGGGAGTATCACACCCCACCGCTACATAAACTTGTTTTTATATGGTTTCTTAGTTGTGTATAAGTTATATGAAGGGGGTAGTCTTTTAACCCATTCTTATAAAAATATCCGGTACAGTTACAAATAGAGAGTATGTTGATGGTAGGGTGTATTTACAGTTATAACAAGGGGTTTTGTTTGCAGCCAAATCAGATAGTTTGATATCTACTTATCTGTCTGTTTGTTTGTCCAAAAATGACAGTCTGTATGCATGTTTGTTGACATACGAAACCTTACAAATGGACGTTTAACATATCAAAACGCGTCGAAATGCAGCATTAACACAACTAGTTGCAACCTGAACATTGTTACGCAGTTGTCTAAGCCACGACTTTTATACACGTGAGTGCATAATAAGTTGTATAAACTGACGCATATGTATCTCACGATTAAGAACTCTTAAAAAATGAACATGCACAGATCAAGTTCTAAAACACATCCAATTACCATAAAACATGTGTGAAGATCATAGTGTATATCAAAACGCAAACCAATTAATACCAACCTAGCAGATCGTGTGAAAAATCAAGAATATTGAAAAATCTAAAAGTTTAATGCAAGAGAAGTTCACCGGGCAACAGAGACTGATCATTGCATTGCCGAGATCTGAAAACGCATAGACTACAAGAGGACAAGCCCAAGTTCTGATGGTATCAGTCCTTGACTTAACCGATAATTGTAAAGATAATAGTGGAGTTGCCCAGCACCTGGCCCAAATTTCAGTTCTCTCAGAATCGTTGCGTTTTCCATAAGATCTAACGCGTTGAAAACATCATAACCATTCTTCTTAGCCATGATAAGAGCATCATTCATCAACTGAAGCAACGGAGTCCTGGTAGACACATTGTAGTACGAGTATGCAGTCTTCAAAGTTGAGTAATTCTGATGGCCAAGGATCATTGACGGAAGTGTGTAAAAACTGCAGAAATCAGTCACATCACGAGTCTCGAGGCTTTCAACCAGAAAACTGTCCATTACGTTCTCCTTAGGAAGCAACCAATGCTCAACATCATTCTCATCAAAATCAGGCGCCACTACGAATTTCTTCAGATAGTCCCTTAGCAAACGAGTTACCGCAGGAACATCATGGAGCTCCATCTTTCTAAACCCCGGCGTGACTGGTGAATCTGGTAACTTGTAAAGCTTAATAGTCCTACTCATTGTCATCCTCGGACCAAGCCTAGAAAATCCAACATCTATAAGCTTCTTTGGATTCAACGTTCTATGCCAGTATTGACAAGTCGTAATAGGCGTAGGCAAAACCACGCCAGCAGTATAAGCCGCCTGCCATATATTCTCCAAATGAACTCTCCTAGTAACTTCTTTTATCATAACCGGAGCAAGCCTCTTCGACCTAAGTTTCTTATGAACACACAAAAAATTAATCTCCGCCATCTTAACAACATTATCCTTCGCCCTCATTCTCACCGGCACCCCGGTTATAAACGCTACCAACTTCTTCGAACTCTTAACTCTGACCCCTACATGCCAATTTCTATAATAACCCGGAGGCCGTAGAGCCCACTGAAGAAACTCCTTCGAATAGTTAAACCTAAACATATTCTCATCATCCTCAACATAGTTATTCGCTAGCAAATTATAAACTTCAGAACACATCTCATCCGTATCCATATCACAAGTAATCCACTCATACGGCGCAGGAAGATTATACGGCTCCTGCTTAACTTGAGTCAACGGCGTCGGGTCCTCAATCGGGCCTTCGGATAAGCCCGATTTCCCAAAATCCTTATACTGGCCTACAGGCTGCGTCTCCCAAAACTTATGCCGCGTTAAGGACAGCTCAGTCTCGTCAGCGTTAAGGTTTCCGTTTTCGGCAGGTGAAGTAGAATTCACGTTATTATCCTCCATCTCGATTCTCAACTAACTAAACCGCCATTAACTGTAGTTTTGACCAATATTATATCAGCAACATAATTTTCTCATGTATAGAACAACAAACACATAAACTTACATTACATCAAAAAGTAAAAACTAATTAACCTAAACTAAGATCAATAAAGAGCATTACGTGAGCAGTTACATCATTATTTAAAAAAAAAATTCCCCGTTCTATAACAACTAAGGTAACGGGTAAACGGACGAGTTTTTCCATGTTGAGGTTATCCGGGAGGGCAGAGTGTTTGGGGGTGTTTGTTTCGGCTTATATGGCCAGGTTATGGCTTATTTGGTTTTGGGCTTATGTTTCATAAGCTCACCTTTTGTGGCTTATTTTGAAACTGTTCGGCTTATATAAGTTCAATATGACATAATAAACTTACATAAGCCAAAAAAATTCCAAATAAGCCACAAAAAGTGAGCTTATGAAACATAAGCCCAAATCAAATAAACTAAAGGTGTGTTTGGCAAAACTAGCGGTAGTATTTCCATGTTCTATAACAACTAAAGGTAAGGGTGGGTAATACGGACGAGTTTTTCCTTAGGTTGATGTTATCAGGGAGGGGGCAGAGTTGTTTGGGGGGGTATGTTTGTTTTTCTGGTTATCTTGGCCAAGGGTTATGGAGTATTTGGTTTTGGGCTTTATGTTTCATCAAGCTCAACCTTTTTGTGGGATTATTTTTGAATACTGTTCGGTCTTATAAAGTTCTATATTGACATTAATTAAACTACATAAGCAAAAAAATTCCAAATAATAAGCCACAAAAAAGTGAGCATTATGAAACATTAAGCCCAAATCCCCACAATATTTTATTCCAAACTAAGAGAGTCTAATTTCAAGTTTGTGTTCTATTCAACGTTTGTTTTCCCGGCCCCAGCCCAAAAAACTAACTGAGTAGAGTATTTTAACGCTTCTTTACGTATCATTTTGGCTTATTTTATGGGTTTATCTGCTTATTGAGATATTTGTAAAAGCCAATAAGTTCATTTTTTAGCTTATAAAGTTGAGTTTATGGACTTAAATTGTTCATAAACTAATAAGCTAAAAAACGAGCTTATTGGCTTTTACAAATATCTCAATAAGGCGAGAAACCCATAAAATAAGCTAATACAAACACCCCTAAAAACAAGAGTCCAAACAAAATCCAAAACGCTACTTGACAAACACACTTTATACTAAACTAACATGTTAAACTATGTTAATAAAGTTAAAGGTAATTCGGTGTTGGCAAAACTAATAGCGTTTATATTACAATGTTTCTTTAAGTATCATTTTTTAGAGGGTGTTTGGAATAGCTTATTTTATGGGTTTCTCGGCTTATTGAGATATTTGCAAAAGCCAATAAGCTCTTTCTTTTTTTGAGCTTATAAAGTTGAGTTTATGGACTTAAATAGTCCATAAACTAATAAGCTAAAAAAAAGAAAGAGCTTATTAGCTTTTACAAATATCTCAATAAGCCGAGAAACCCATAAAATAAGCTATTCCAAACACCCTCTAAAAACTAGCGTCTAAACAAAATCCAAAAGGCTTCTTGTCAAACAAGCTTTATACTAAACTACTAACTATGATTAAACAAGCTTTATAATAAAAGGGCAAATATATACCAAAGATTATGTTGATGATGATCTGGAAACAAGGAAGGATCGCCGTAAATTTGACTAAAGAAACAAGAAGAATAACAAAATTATTTATCGACTAAACTTCAAAATATATATCCCCGTCAAAAACTTTTAGCAATAATCATCCTTTCGTTAATAAAAGTTAGACACAATATAAAGTGGATGATGTAATTTTTTATTTGTTATATGCTAAAATTAAAATACACCTTTTGATAAAATCACACACAAATATCATTTAATTCATTTAATCTTGAGTCAATTACATAAATGGTCTTTGTGGTTTGGAAAAAATCGCATCTATCGTTCTAAATAGTTTAAAGTTGCATTCTTGATCCTTATTCTTGCAAAGAATAACACCAATAGTCTTTCACCTTAAAATATCAGAAAAGGTAGATGCAATTTTTCTTTTACGCCAGTGCAGGAGGACGGACGGCCCGAACGGCCCAAGAGGGAGAAGTCTAAGCCCGCATGGCATAAAGATTATGTCACATAATCCATCCTTATTTAAGTGTCATTATTTAGGAATGTATTCATGTTTATTTAGGAAAGTCAATAACTTGTGTTAGGAAAGTCAAAAGTCAATGTTTATCTTGTAGTCAAAAGTCAAAGGTCATAATAGGCCATAATAGGCCCATGGCCTATTTAGCTATATAAATACTCTTGTACTCTTTCATTATAATTAACAAGTTAAAGATCAAAACAAATCTCTAATATTCTTTTATCTCTTCTTAAGGAGCTCGCACACGCTTGAAGTGGTGCTACTATCTCGATACTATCCGTAAGGGTCGTATCAACTGATGCTTTCATTGAGAGCTCTCGTTGAGAGGGTTTTCGATTAGGGTTCCAAAAATACTGTTCATCGAGTACTATTCATGCAGAGTACAATTCACACGTACTATTCACCGAAGTTATTGTTCATCGGAATTACTGTTCATCCAAAAAAAACTTTTGTTTTTCAAGTGACTATTCATGGCATCGGGCGGCAGCGATCGGGAAGCAAGAGACAGACTATCTAAGCTCTTGCAAATGGGTACGGTGAGCGAATACCAGAATGAGTTTGAGATGCTTATAAAACAAGTAATGGGAATTTCTGAGTTTTTACTTAAATCGTTTTATATCTCCGAACTTAAACCGGCGTTACAAATAGAACTATTGAGGGCAAGGCCTACCACTTTAGTAGAAGCCTTCTCCTTAGCCCGTATGACCGAGGCCCGTTTTGAGGACGAACGGACCACCACAACCATCGTCAACCCAAACGACCTCAACATAGCGATACCAGACCAAGTGTTGGAGGAATCAATTCTCCATACGTCGGACAATATAAAAATTACCTCTGATAATGATGCACGAGATCAAGCTAGTGAGGTGGAAACGAAGGTGTTAGTGGATGGTAAATAAGATGCCGCAAAAGTAGTGAAAGTGGTGGTTGTGGTCGTTGAGCAAAACAATGACGAGCCAAATGTGTTGGAAGGTAATGGGGGCATAGGTGTTGGGGTAAATGAAATTAACAAATGGGTTGATAAAGAAGTCCAATACTCTGTTTCTATCCTACACGTTCTTAT
>BQNB010115875.1:0-21473 GCA_026074375.1 Tanacetum coccineum
CTTGTCTGCCTGCTGTGCACAAGTCATCTGGATGCGTACATAACTACTTGATTATAGATACAAATACAACCGGATTCTGATGTACTGTGATTCTAAGAGTGTCATTGCTATCTCATGCAACCCAGTCCAGCATTCTAAGACAAAGCACATAGACATTCGGTATCATTTTATTAAGGAACATGTTGAGAAATGTACTGTGGAACTTTACTTTGTCGGAACAGAATACCAACTTGCGGAACTATTTACTAAAGCTCTTCCTAAAGAACGCTTTGAGTATTTGGTTCATCGCATTGGTATGAGATGTATGACTCCAACTCAGTTGGAAAGTCTGACAAAGTTATCTTCTTGAAAAGATCATACATCAAAAACATGTAAATAAATTTTCCAAAAACAAAATAAAAAATTGAAAAAATACAAAATTACAAAAAGATTTGCCATATTTTTCAAAATTAAAAAAAAATCAAAATCAAATCAAAAACATACTTTAAAAATCACATGATCAGATTCATGATTCCAAATTTTATATATATAAAAAGCTTTCGATTGGACAAACGGGGTCATAATCTGAGGGGGAGTAATTAAAAAACTTTCATTCATATACATCATTTCAGAAATAAAATAAAAACAATGATCTCTCAAATGAACTTACTTTGAAGAATGATTTCATTCCAAGGGGGAGTTTTTAATAACATTGGTCAACTTATCATTACTCGAGGGGGAGTTTTTGAAAATTTAAAACAAAATTCGGAAAATAAAAGAGATAACTCGAAAAGGAAAACTACAGGGGCTAAAAGTGTCATTTATCAAAAATTGATATTCGGTTCTATAAAAAGGGAGGAAAATTTCTTTTTACTTTTTCTTTTACCGAGTCAAATTATCGAGTTTGAGAAGAAAATTCAAGAAAGATTTCCGAAGCTCATTACAGGGATTACAACTTCTTTTCTTTCTCAAACGTAAGTGGATATGAGTTTTGATTCAGATCTAAGATGTTTTGAATTATCGAGTTTAAACTAGGTAAGATTCAGGGATTACCGAATTTGGGAGTTATCGAATTTTGATAATTGATTAGATCAAGGACGATAAAAATGAATGATTGTGTGGAAATAACTGAAACATAGCCGAGACAAAGTCTAAAAACATTAATTCAATGAAGAAATAGAAACTCGGAAAATATTGGTGTTTATCGAGTTTGATTTGTTGTATAATTTTTTGGAGTCTAAGACAACATACAGGAATCGAGTTTAATTTTTCATAAGTTAAAAGGATTCATCTTTTATCTATATTGTGAAACTCAGTAAATGTTAAAAAGTCAAATTCGCTAATGTCAAAAAGTCAAAATCATTTGTGAATAAGTGAATTTGTTTTAATTGTCTACTGAATTTTATGTGCTCGTGATTTCTGCATGCTTATGATGATTAATGCTCGAATAAGATCAGTCACTCATGTGTTTTGAAAACATCAAATGATTGTGAAAAAGAAATCAAGTTTTAATGAATTCTAAGCTTTGGGTCAAATATGTCTATTCATAATTGTTTAAGTGGTCTAAGTCATGTCCAGTTTTGATCATTTTCTGCAATGAACAGAATGAGGAGTGAGTGACTTAGTGACCATTAAGTTATTGAATTAGATGTGTTTGTCTATATTGTTTAGGATACATGACAAAAAGTGAAATTGGAAAATTTATATAACTTGAATATGAAAATCCAAGTCTTAATTGTTTAAGTGGTCTAAGTCATGTCCGGTTTCGGCCGTTTTCTGCAATGAACAGAATGAGGAGTGAGTGACTTAGTGACCATTTAGTTGTGGGTTTGTGATTGAATGATTCTATGTTATCATTATAAGAAAAGTTTTTGTCAAAAGATTTCTGAAAAAGTTCTCAAAATCTGTTATTGTCAAAATGGTACTCTTTCATAAAAACGGTTTTAAGAAGATGTATGATCTCTCTTTAATTTTTCATAAAAGAGTCTTGATTAAAATCAAAAGAGAAATCCTCATCTTTCTTGAAAGAGTATCATGTCACAAAGAATTTCTTGCGAGGATATTTTAAAACAGACAGAGAGAGCTAAATCCATACGCGAAAAAGCAAATCAAAAGTGTGTTCGAAAAAGAACTGCCAGAACACACAAAAATGATAAATCAAAAGAAAAATTTGAACAAAGCGTATGACATGTGCTAGAAAAAGCAAGTACGAGTACATGAGAAACAAACTGATCAAAAATATGTTCGAAAAGAATTGTCAGAACATATAAAACAGACAGAGTGGAAAAAGACAAAAATGTCAAATGAATTGTTTATTACCTAACATCTCTATTTCATTCATTCAGTAATCATCATGGCACACCAACAACATGCAGCTGATGTTCATCCAGACGAACTGTATCCTCCAAACAAAAGATATGATCTTATGGATACTAACAAGAAGATTGATTTTGAACACGTGCAATGTCCACCTGAAAGCAAACTTCTGATGAATATCATCAAAAATCATCCATTACGATTCAGCATTGTAGTTTCTTCACTAGTACCATGGATTTATATGGCACAATTTTGGCATACTTTGAATGAAGACGGATCCAAGTATAGACTCACGTTTATACTTGACAAGAAAGAGCTTTCTCTTACCCTGGATGACTTCAGAATAATCTTTTATCTACCACAAGCAACTGACAACAATCATGATACTTTTGTGCCACCATCATCATTTTTAGACATGGTTCCATTCTACAAAAATGAATTGGGAGTTACAATGGAGCTGAAGACATCACCAAGCTTTAAGACAACTGGTCTTCTACAGCCATGGCAAACATTGTGCAAGATATTTTCCAAATGCTTAACAACACGCGTAACTTGATGGGATCAACCACCGTTGCAGATAATGCAAATGATGTATTGCTTTATCAATAACATTCATGTTGATTATGCGGAGCTACTATGGGAAGGACTTCATTATTCTCTTCATCATCCAACATCTTTGATTCCTTATCCAAGATTTACTAAGATCATCATTAGTCATTACATGACTAATTTTCCTGAGATTTCAAGGCGTGTTAGAGACAGGTATCACAATCTGAAAGATGATGATATAATGAAAAATATCTTTAATTAGGAAGACACAAAGACAAAGTTGAAATGAAGATTCCATATTGGATGATCTAAGAAGAAATGAAGCACACAGAGCATTATCGGATGCATGCGGAGGTGTTTAGGATAGATGTTCCTTTAACTCAGTCATAATCGACTGAGTCTACCTAAGGAACGCATAGGACACCTAGAGCCCCTAGGTCACCTAACCCTAACATGGATGCAGGAGTGTCAAGTGTTCCAAAACGATCAACTGTGATTCGTTTTCGTATTCCTCAAAGGAGATCCACACGTCTTACTCCACCAGCTCTAGTGCCAACTGTTGATAAAGCAGATGAGATGATTTTACAAGACACATTACAAGTAAGTCTTGCTGAGCATAAAAGTTGAGAAGAGCAAGAAGCTAGAGAAAATATGGAACTGGTTAACGAGCATTTGGCATCCGTGGAAATTGAAAAGATGGTGGAAGGACCAGAGAATGTTATTGAAGAATACAAGTAATCTTTGATATGAGATAGGAAGGAACTTAGTGAGAGAAAGTAGAAGGAAGGATGTATTCTAGAGAGAGAAAGTAAGAAACATATAATGCATTTGTGAAATGAGAATACAAAACCAACCAACACCCTCTCCAAGGCATGGAGAGGGGTATTTATATGCTACATATGGCCGGCCATGGGCATTCTAAGGCTTTCCATGGGCCTTGGGCCATATTAGCTTGCATATCATTTACTTGACTAACTTATGGGCTTAGACTATTTAGTATTGGAAGTGACCGATACTTTTCTTGTTTCTAACAATCTACCCTTAAGGGAGGTTACTCCAAATTTACAAAACTTTAAACCTAGCATACTATGCTTAATCTTTAGTCTTCAGCTCGTAAACTTCATTTCTTGATTTTTCCTTGTGAATATGTTGTAGTGATCATTGAATTTTTGGATCGAGCTTGTTCCTTTATCTTTAACTTGTATGTGAGAATGTGATCTTGAGCATTGAGATCTCAACCAGCATATCTCTTTCACCATCTTAAGGAAGCTTGCCATCTTGTGAACTTATGACTTTGGACCGACATGCTCATACCTTTCTTGATTTGTTGACTTGAAAAGCTTTAATGTTGCATCTTTCTTGAAATTCTTTGAATTTAACACTTCGTCACTTCGAGAAAGACATTCAGTATCAGAGGACGAAAACTTCTTTGAAATTATTTTACTTTAATACTTCGTCACTTTCAAGAAAAGGAATATGTTTCAGAAGTTGCTGGAAGTCTTGAAACATGTACTTGAGCTTTCATGATGTCTTTATGTTTGTCGGTCGGGTATGACTATGTGGCTATGAATCTTGTGAGTCAGCGGAAAATAGGTACCTTCACTACCATCTTTAAGTTTCCTGCAATAAATCAGTTAGCAATAAGCAGCTGGGGAACGAATATGGCTTTGTCATTTCGCCCGTGTTTGGTTGGAGTAACCTTTGAATCCGTAAGTATAAACTTATGATTCAGGTAGATTCATTTTAAGAAGAATCTCCTTGACATGATTTCTAGGCTGAATGTTATAGAGTATTCTAACACATTTGTATTAGATTCATCAAACTCAGCATGTTCTCATTACCAGAACGTCTCAAAGCAGACAACACGATAAGAGTGAACCAGTGAGTTACTATCTCACTGATTGAATAGAAAAATTGATTTGAAAATCAATCGACGTGTCACTTGCTAAAGTGGTTTTTGTGACACGTCGAAAGTGTTGATCATTTCAAAGATTCATCATCAATCATCAATTCATATCCTGGAACAAGTTTGATTCTTATAGAATCACACCATCATTTCTTTCCAGTTGTCACAAGTTTGATTCGTTATAGATCGTCACAAGTCACCTACCATGAGCTTGTTTGATGTTGGCTCAAGCAGGATTTCCATCTTCATGTTGAATACTTAAGTATCACACGGATGTTTCTTGGCAAGAATCACAGGATAATGCGTTTAGGACTCTTAGTATATATCTTGTTATTCACCATTCGTGTGATTTTGCAAGTCTTAACATCCGCTCATTTTAATTTGACAAGTGGTTTATGAGATTAATGATGATCACTTTTTTGCTCTTGACTCAATTGTGCACTTGGTTTTAGTGATTGGAGGTGGAGCAGACTGCCACCTTTTTAATATCAACTAACTCGGAGTAAGAAAGTTGATAGAAATGCATGAATCTTTATGAGAAATGAAACAAGAGTCTTTTGAGAGACCTTGAGTGGCTAGGGAGGGTTGTGCATAGCGTCACTGGGTCATGAAGCTTCAATGTCAGGCAACACCTTAGTGTTTCTGACAGTTTTGTATTGACCGGTTCTGATTAAGGGTTGGAGGCTTCTTTTTTACCACCCTTATATCACTTACGTTATTTTTGCATTCTTTCAACCCCTTACAAATGCATATCTGGACTTTCCATAACTAACTCTTGTTTGGGTTTGTTTCCTTTAGTGTTTGGCTCCATCTCAGTGTCGGCATTATTCCTTTTTCTCACTTTTTTTTCCTTTTTATCATAATATGGACTTCTACACTACCTAGTGGATATCCCTGGGTAGATCCCTCCGGTTCTGGCTAGATCATGGGATTTGAATACCTATACCTAACCACCTTATAACTCCATAAAATTAAGTACATGGTCGGTCTTTTTGGGTATTCCATCACAATCACAAACCAAAATCATTGAAAAACTTCATTCAAAGTGTTTGATATAAATATCAAAAGGTTTACACTTTGAATGTTTTTAATCATCACTAAAAGCTCCCCCTTAACATGTGCATCGTAATCGTAGTACATGCTAAGTGTGGAGTGCATTGAGTCCATTTTATTTGATCACATCTTTCAATATAAGTTAGATCCAGGTTAATTACATTTTCTCCCCTTATCCAAAATGTTAACCCCTTGATATTTTGGATATCAATTGATTAACCGTTCGGGGACAAAATATTACATGTAATCTATAAGGAACATTTTATTGCTCCCCCTCAATTAATGAGGGTATTTAAGACAGTGCTGAGTACAATAATTTGAAATTTTTTGAATTTACTAAGAAATTCTTAAAAATTTTGTACTCGAGCACTCCTTAATATCACCATAAAGTCTACACTACATACAATCACAAGATTATTATGTACGAGGTTTGACCTGAATGATGAGAACATCATATGATAGAATCATATGGTTCTTTTGTCGCAGCCGTAGGTCTCCTTCGTACAATCTCCCACCAATGAACTTTTCTAAGCTCCTCATTAACCTTCTTTCTTTCAAGAAGTTGTCAATCTGATCTTTCTCTGTCCAAGCACTCTTCGGTATTGCTTCAACTTTATTTCCAAGTTACGAAAGTCTTTGCTTCAAACTTTGAGTATGAAACAGATTCAGATACATATGTAACTTGAGCTTGTGTGGTAGGTGATGTCGGTGTTGAAGTTGTCTTAGCTTCCCCCTAAACCAATGGTTGAATACAAGTTATCATAAGTGGTAATAATTACACAATTACAATTATCATGGAAAACAGTATTATTGTCCTAAGCTCATGAATCCAACACGTTAACATGGAAATCACCTCAGTGGCATTATTGAGGAACCAAAGTCCTCTTGGAAAGGTAACTTACTAAAGTTACTCATTATTCTTAAATATAGTGTGTTTGATTACCTCATGTACAGGTAAACACAAACGGGATTCGTCTATCCCGATAGATCTATCCATAATATTTGCGTTCACACTCAAGTGATTAATGGTTCATGATTAAATGATATTAGCAGTAAAGGTAAACCTAGGCAATAATATATCAGGATAGCATACAGTTGGATAATACTTGTATTCATGGTTTATAGCATGTATCTCTCCACGGAGTTCAGAAAACATATAAAGGTGGGACTATGAACTCACCTTAATAAGGTAGTTGATTTATGAGAATAGTAATTCAAGTGGAAGTAAACAGCTTCGTCATGCAACCTAGGGTAATATGTCAAGTCTTAGTTTGATTGTTTATATTTCAAAACTTTATTTCATAAAGTTTAACGTAAATATTAATTTGGTTTATTAACTTGTGAAAACATCGTATCACTGTTCGGGCTATCATAATCCAGAGGTAGGACACTTTAAATCGTAAATCCAACAACTTGTCAAAACGTCTACCCAAATGAAAGCCCCTCACATGAAATTCCCTAGTAACGTGATACGTTATAGTTTAAATGATAAGGTTTTATCTTTTTAAGTTTCTTCAAAAGCTAGTAGATGATAAATTATGTTAAATATATAACAGAATTGTTTTTATATGTTTTGATTGATGAATGAAACGATAAATGTGTCGGGTTTTAATAAAATCGAGTCTTATAATGTTTAATTATATTTTTATTATTTAATATAAAAATATTACATTTTATACCCTCAAGAATTCGAAAATGGCAATATATACCCTTGGTATATATATTATTCACAATTTTAAACCCCTTTATATAAGATTTTAAAACATTTAACCCTTAACTTTCAAGTATGGAAAAACAGGTCCTTTCGGTTTTAACTTTAGAATAATTACATTTTTGGCCCGAAAAGTTAATAAGTTTCAAAATGTTATGATATATACCCTCATGCATGATTCGATTTGCATTTTAAGTCCAAAAACCATATACTTGGTATCTCAAAATCAATTTGCAGCTTATAGCTTATTACTATAAGCTAAAATAAGTAAGTTTTACAAGCTTGTAGCTTCTGAAAAGAGCTTATGAGCTTAAAAATCCAAAATGGGTACATTTGGTTTAGAAATATTAACCCGATGGCTTAGAACTTTTATATTTTGTTTCTAAGATTATAGAAATGATAAAATAGCTTATTAGAACAGCTTTTGGAATTAGCTTATGGCTTATAGCTTATTAGGGTTATGAATAGGGTTTTAGGGTGTTTAAAGGCGCGTTTGGTTTAGGAAAACCAAATGAGTAAGTTTAGGGTTTAAGAACTTAACTCATGTGATCATGAAAGTGTATAACAGCTTATAAAGAATCTAAAACTTATCAAGAGCTTATTGAACAAGTTCATACGACTTACAAGAGCTCGAATGGGTCGAAATAGGTAAGTATAATCCAAAAACTTTTGGAGATGAATCAAGAGCTTCTTTCTTCTTAAATTTAGCTTCTAAATAACTTATACTTTCTCTTCTTCTTTTTCTTAGCATGATTAGAACATGATTTTGAAGTAGTATGAAGCTTTGTGGTGAGTTTTGAAAGGTATGCATGTATATGTGTATATATAGTGTTTGAAAACATAGAGACCAAGTTTGTGTGGAGTAGTGGCTAAGCTAGGTGAAGTGGTGACCAAGGTAAGCTAGGAGTGATGGCCAAGGGATAGCTAGGATGACTAGTATAAGCTAGGAGTAGCTTTGAAAGGTGTTAGGATGTGGAGAGGGGTTCAGTTTGCCAAGGTGGTGACAAGAAGGTTTAACTTAGGGTGCAAGGTGATAAGTAGCTTACAAGGGAGGTGGTTGGTGTTGTGGTTGCTTAATTTAGTGCTTCAAGGGTTAGGTGTCAAGGTACTAGGGTGATGGGGATAAGGTGGTGGATCATGGTGGAGGGTGCTTGCTTGGTTTGAGCTAGTTAAGGTGTTACGGGTTCATTAGGGTTTCGGGTTAGGGTTTTGGATTTAGGACGAGCTATGGGCTGAGATAGAGGGAAACTATGGTTCAAATGTGATGCTTAAAATCTTGTAAGTTGTGTTAGAAAGGTTGTACAAAATGCCTTAGAAAAATGGAGGGAAAATGGGCTAGTTTGAATTCGTGCTTTGTTAACTTGTACTTCAGGCTTAAAAGGGTTGTACATTGATTTTAGAGTGAAAAATATATTTGAATGTTATGCATTATACACTTGTACACATGCCTTAAAAGCTTGTACATTTGTTTTATATGCAAACATTACATGTAATCGGGGTTTTGATATAAACGTTTAACGTATAAAGTCCGTTTTATATTAAACGTTATGGATGGTACGTTAAATAGATAACGTATGGTAAAAAATGGAGTTTAGAACATATTGCTTGACATATTATAACGTTTACTCGATATAAACATTGATGAAATTGGCATTGGTAGGTTGCGTGAGCTCGTTTACTTTGGTAATGTAAGTTACGTTACATTATGGATGGAATAAAGCAAAAATCTTTCCATGAAAATGGTTGCATCTAATTTAATAGATGGGAAAGGTACACTGATGAAATATTGCATTCTAAATGTAATAAAAAAAATTTGGGGATAATTACATAGATGAAAATTATAGGTTCTTATAGTACAATAAATATATAGACCTTAAAGATCTAAAACACGAAAGCACATCATCATAGATCCATGTAAATCTGATGCTTCTTTCTCATGTCCGAAAATCAAGAAAGAATGATAACAAGTATGTTACCTTCAATCTTTGTTTTGATTTAAGACTCACAAAAACAATATGAGAACCTACCCGAGACCTCATTGTAGAGATCTTGATGAACCCTCTCTGTCGTGCCTTTAAAAATGAATGATAAACAAGATAGGTGGCTTTCGATTCATGTCAAGAAAAAGGGGGTCATGGTTCTTTGTGGTTATGTCATATGATCTGATGATAGAAAGGAGTTTCAAGTTGGCTTATAATTCTGACGTGTTTAACTAAAAGAGATGGTGGTGGATGACATGGGGATTAGGGTTAGTGGTTAAATGTAGAGAAATATAGGTCTAGAAGGTTGTGTTGTAAAATACTTTTAAAGAGTAGGTAAAATGACCCCTCATATTGTTATTGTCTAGGTAGAAAAGCCCATTTGCTTGAGGACAAGCAAATCCCAAGTGTAGGGGTATTTGATGAGGTGTCATTTTATACACTTTTTCGGGGTCGTTTAACCCCCTAAATCGTGCATTTATGCCCAAAATAGGTACTTAATCGTTCCTTTTTAGGTATTTCACATTTGGAAGGCATTTGGAAGAATTACACGTGACTTGGGCTCATTTGGAGAAGAAACGGACAAGACTACGGACCTACACCAACATCTCTCAAGATAATGTTCTCAGAAGCTGGAGACGGCGTCACAGATTCAACGTGACGCCGTCACAACGAAGACCAAGACGGCGTCATAAGATTTCACGACGGTGTCAGAGCATACGACCCAACCCATTATCTAGAATATTCTCTTTCATGATGGCGTCACGACTAAAACGCGACGCCGTCACAATGATTTTCCTATATATACAAACCCGAATTTAGGGTTTTAAGTGTGTAACTTTAGAATAAAAAGAGGGTACAAACCCTAGTTCGTTTAGCAGCTGTTAGGGATGATTTTAGGGCCTAAAAACCCTATTGTACTTCCTTCAATTCATGTTTTAATCAAGTAAGGTTTATTTAATCATTCAATATGTCTATGTGTTGTCTGATTTATTTATGTTCTTGCTTTATCTATAACATGCTTGGCTAAACCTCCTATTGTGTTTATTTATGATTGTATGAAACCTAGAATGTAGATCTTAGTGGTGTTGCTTCTTGTGATGGATATGCATGTTAGGTCTTAGAAAACCAGCTTTTGTCTGTATCGCTGTTGATATGTCTAGGAAAACATGATTGTGTACCTTAGGGGTAAAGCAGTCTTCATACCTAACCATTGCGCCTATATGGTTGATCCACTCTTAATATTTTTCAAATGCATTTAATATACTCTTAGGGCCTTGCAATAGTCTCAGAACTAACCTTATTGTGCGTTGCCTTAACGGAATACTAAGTAGACGGCGGGTTCGTGTAATTCGTTCATGACTTAGGAAATAATTACATAGATCATCACAAGTGTGACAAAGCAACAACACTAGGAGAAGCAATCTAGGGAGTAATACATGATTAAATAAACACAATCTTTTATCTTATTGTTATCACCATTAGTTTAGATTATTATTTAGTTTATTAGCTAAAACCAAACCCACCTCTCAAATATATGATTTTACCTGCTTTTATAAAATATAAAAATACAAAAAGACTCTGCTCCCAACCCTTAAAATTATGTTAGACCATGATCAAGCCTTTCCAACCTATTCCCTGAGTGAACGATAACAACCCCCGATCCTTGCCAATATTGCTACTACAACGATTAGGTGCTCTGCCTAGGGAGTTGTAAAACTTTGTGTAGAAGTCCTACGACGACCGCACATTAAGTTTTTGGCACCTCCGCCTGGGGAATAGTTAGGTTTTGATCATAGTTTAGCTTAGTTCTACTTGCTTGAATCCTTTCAAGTAAGATTTAATTTCCGCATATTAGCTTTCTTGTAGTCTATCTTTTCTTTGTGTTATCTGTTTCGTAACCCATTCTCATCAACCACCATGGGAGACGAGAATCCTATCCGCACTCTAGGACACTACTCCAAACCTAGCCACGAGGGCTATAGGAATACCATCGAGCTCCCCGTAGGTAACAACGTGGTACCTCTTCGATCCAACACCATCCGGTTGGTGCAAAACGGATGCTCATTCCACGGACTTCAGTCCGAGGATCCAAACCAACACCTCAAGGATTTCCTAAAACTAGTGGACTCACTTGACCTTGATGGTAAAACAGGGAAAGAACGCGCCTGCGTTTATTTCAATTTTCCCTTCGCGATCAAGCTAGCAATTGGCTTGAACGTCTTCCAGCAGGATCCATCACCACATGGGAGGATCTTACTACCCGATTCCTTGCTCAATTCTTTCCACCGAGAAGGACAACAAAACTCCGCAATGATATCCTGATGTTCCAACAACATCATGGAGAATCTTTATCTGAAGCATGGACTCATTTCAAGGACTTACTGCAAAAAGTCCCTCATCATGGCATCGATCTTTGGATCCAAGTCCAAATTTTTATGACCATGTCAATCATGTCACAAGACGAACCATTAACCAATCGGCCGGTGGCAAGCTTCGTGACCTAAACGCCAAAGAATCTTGGGCATTATTAGAGGACCTCGCCCTCTATGACAACAAAAGTTAGAACGACCCAAGGGATTTCGCTAAGATGGTAAGTGTACAAAAAATGCATTTTTTTATATTTGATCCAATTGACCCTTTCTTATGTATTGACTTTTTGCTATATTTGTAGATGATAAGGGAAAGGGGAAGAGAATTATGAAAGGTTAGTTTACATTGTGTTGCATTGTTCAGCTATAAGATTGGATAATTGACTCTTTGTTATGTATTAATTTTTTGATATCATTGTAGATACAAAACAAAATCTAATAGGAATTAAGGAGTTGGATGATCATGAAGAAAGGATAAACAATGTAGAAGCGGTTTTATTCAAGTTAAGAGATATAAGGTTGAGGCAAAAAGGTTAGTCAGTTAAGGTTTGCTAGTTATTTTAGCATGACGTGGTTGGAAATGGGACTAAAATGGGCAACTTTACCTCAGTTGAGGTTTGCTAGTCATTTTAGTATGATGTGTTTGGAAATGAGGACTAAAATGGGTAGCTTTGCCATAAATGGTTCAATATAGTGTGTTTGGAATTGGAAAAAATGATGGTTGATCTGAAAAATAAGCAATGAGTTTGTGTTGGAAAATGGGGTTTAAAATGGGTAAATTTGACATGACAGGTACAATATAGTGTGCCCTTACTATATTAAGTATTTGATCATGCTTGTTGGGAATTAAAGGTCTTCATATTTAGTACTGCCAAGCCAAGATTTTGTACTGCTCAAGTTACAACTGCTAGTACTAATCAGTTAGTACTGCTAGAGTAAGTTAGTACTGTAAGTACTAAACTTAAGACTGCTGAAGGACTTAAGTCTGTGGCAGAAGACTTAAAAGACTGCGAAAGGAGAAAAGACGTGTCAAGAGATTTGTATTGACTTATTAAGAGTATATTCTATATAGTTAGAAAGATACGTGTAAGTTTAACATTATAGAAGATTTATAGTTATCTTATAAAGGACTCCTTGGTGTATAAAAGGAGATCCTAGGTTAGCTCGATAGATAATGAGGCATACGTTTCTTCATTTATATTGCTTCTTTGTTGTAATACCTCAGTTATACACAGAGTAACTCGTATTATAATAATAATATTGGGGAGCGTTTCAGGTATACATTACTTATTACATTGTTCTCTTCAGTTCACTGTTACATGCATATTCTTCTAAGTATTAAAGAGTAGATTCCGCATACCCTTTAGTATTAACAAAGTTTCTACCATAGTTGTCTTGAATCTATTCAATAGAACTAACCTTTTTACAAGGTAAGCAAGATCTTAAGTTGGGATCAACAATGCTTTTAATCCTAGTATAGATGATTAAGTGTTTGAGTATGTTTTTTGATTCTTTATACATCATTTATGCCCCTATATCCTTTATACATCTTTATAGAAGTGATAATTATATCAGATGATGACACATCCCTTGATGCCCCTGTTATCGCAGACAATGATTCATTTAGTGATTCATCTAATGATTTATATGATTATATGTCTGAAGAAGAGCCAAAACCACTTGATGTCCCTAAGTAGACTAAGGAAGAAGAGCCAAAACCATTGGATGTCCCTATGAAGACTGAGGAAGAAGAGCCAAAACCATTTGATGTCCCTATGCAGACTAAGGAGAAAAGAAGCTAAAACCACTTGATGTCCCTATCAGACTGAGGGAAGAGACGCATACCTCTTGATATCGTTGCTCCCACATCAGAAATTTGCTTTATGTTTATGGTTACAAACATAAGAGGTCAACACATTTATGGGTCTTTAGAAATCATTAGGACTCATACGGAAGAGGTACTTGTGGTCAAGAAACCATACAGTTTGGTCAAAGTGACCGATTCCATTCTTGGATTAAGAGCTCCAAAAGCAAAAGTTGGCTTGACTGGTTCTAGTAGAAAGAGAAACTCTTAAGTTTCTTGCTCAAGATAAGTCTTTTATTGGTGTGTAATAACTCTTTAACTAGTTAGTTGTATTTTTAGATATTGATGGTAGGATTGTATGCACTAAACTTTATTTTGGTAATGTATATATTCCTTGAAAGGCTGCTTTTGTAATTGTTTGCATGTTATATTAGGTGATGTTTAAGAAATGCATGTTGGTGCAACATTGACTAGGATATCCTTTATGTTTTAATGATGACAAATAAACGTTCACAAAATGTAAAATAACAAATGATAGCCCAAATCAGTAAAACCGGATTTTCACTTCTGGAGCGCTGGTCACATGTCACCACGTGACCAGCACGCCACTTGCGAATTCCGTTTTTACGAATTTGCTTTTGTCGACTTTCCTCTTACCTGACACATGTTTGCTGGAAACTTCAATAAAGGTATGTACATGATATTTGAGCATTTGGAAACACTCCAAATGAGGTTTAGACTTAAAGAGGAGCAAAAACGAATCCTTCCATTTTTCTACAAAATGCCAACTTAAATTTTATATCAAACGCCTCTAGCCAAGGCCAAAACTTCTTTCTAAACCTAAGGACATCATGTTTCAACATACCAACAAGCAAAAGTATTCATTTGACCTTAATCCAGATTTATGTTGTTCCTAATCACGTAACGGGTTTTACTCCCTTATTGGTCAAACTAAGTCAAAGGTCACTTTGTGTAAACGCATCCTTTCCTATTATGGGATATGCTTTACTTAAGATGCAAAGCACTTAGCTTGTTTGATCATAGATGCATATAGTGAACAAATTCCATTATTGATTTATCATGGATTAAACGTATAAATGACTTATTGGGTTGTTGGTTTTTGGAAGTTAATCTTACTTTAACTTTTTACCTCTTTACCCAGGAATGTTGTTACAAAACTCAAATCGTACAAGTCCTCACTTCTTCTACACAATCCCTAAACCCCAATCTAACTATTTAATTGTTTACCTTTTTCTTACCAAACAAGTGATTTCATCTCTTTCACACACACTCCAAACATCTTCCTCCTTAATCTTCCCATAATCACATTCGCCCACTTTTTTCTTTCTTATTGGCAATATGATTATTAACCCAAATCAATCCTTTGATTTCATCCTTATATTCATCTTCAAACCTTAATACACATAAACCTTAACCAAATAAACCCCAAACCTTATCCTCAAAATGCCAACTTATATTCTATTACACAATGTATTATCCTTGTACTTGTTGTACTTCTATGTCCCCTACATTCCAAACCAAGGATATTCCACATCTTATCAACAAAACATTCTCCACCACTCATTCACTATTTACCCTCTTCTTCACAACATTCAAATTTCACACACACACTTCTTCATCCTCACCATTAATCAAGCCATTTCATCAATCTAAGTTCTCACACTCTTTTCTCCACCCTTGGATTGATTTCAAACAAACACAACAAACAAACTTTCTCTTCTACCTTTGATCAATCCACCTCATCAATCCAGTATACCTCATTCTCTTCTCAACCATCAGATTGATCTCTTATCTTAAACAAACACAATCTCTCTCATAAACATACATTTCTCACTCACATAATAAGCACACCTCTTTTCTCACCCTTGATCTTACCATATCACCTATCCTACTTATCTCTCTACTTTTCATCTTCACCCTCTATTTCAAACTAAGATCAAGAGGCTCCTTTATGTTCACATCAGACAAACTCCTTGACAACCATGCTTTCTTATCTAAATGTGCTTTAAAGATTTAAAAATTCAAATTTCAAATTCTACACCCGATCTCACCAAGCAATAAATATTTCTAAGATATTTCTTGTACCCAACTAAGCCATTTCAAATAAGAAGTTGGATCCAAACTAGGCTAGTTACTCTCTTTGAGGAATACCTAATCCACCCTTGTATAAGATCTTTTTCTTTCTTTTAACATTGGGACAAAACAAATAGAATTTTATATACTTTACAACGCTTTTATCAAAATGAGACTATTGAGTTGGGGTGGCACTTGAGTGTAAGATTGATTTAATGTTACGTGAAGTACAATTAGGGGTTTAACAAGAGCGGGTAATTAAAAAGCCAAGAACCCGAAAAATGGTTTTGGGCATCTGGCGTGCTGGCCATGCACTAACATATGGCCAGCGCGCCACTTGCGAAATGCATTTTATTAATTTGAGTTCTTTGCCCTAGTTAATACCACTTGGCCATTTGGTATTCCTCACTTCTTGCAAAAACTCCGTGCTCTATTCTTTTCTCTCCTCTAATCCTCTAAGTCTAACACCTTTGTGTTCTTAATCTTCTATTCTATCATCCATTGAAGAACACGCATCTTCGCAAGAGAGCCACACAAGTACCTAATTCATACTTGTGTGTTTTGTCGAGGGTCTTCTTTCTCATACCCTTTCTTTAGATTTGATCCTCTAGGTTAGGTTACGACTTGGTTAATCTATCTTATTTTAAACAATCAAGTTGTAAGGGAAGTCTTGTATTTGTGGGATCAAGCCTAGATCATTGGGGATCTAGTTGGGGTTTTGGAAAGCTTCCAAGGGAAAGGCTTTTAGATTTATAGGTTAAGTCGAATCACGGGTTCTTAAGGGTGGATTCTGAGGGCGGAATACCATAGGTAGTAACTCTTCTGTGTGAGCGTCGGGCTTTGTTGAAAGCCGGTGGAGTTAAATTGTAATACGGTTTGTAGTCCACCATAAGGATTAAACTAGGAATAGTATCAGTGTCGTGGATTTGCAACTGGACGTACGGAAGGACTAAACCCCCTTCTCAAACCGGTATATATCGTGGTGTCTCTTCTTCTCTCCTCTTCTTTCTATCTACTTATTGTTCTCATTGCAAAGTAGATTAGTACACCACTCGGCTCTTTCAAGACTTGAAGTTCTATATTACTTCAATCGCAATACGCTCTAAATAACAACTATATTCACCCACCCTTTATGGTTCTACAATTGGTATCAGAGCAACTTACTTAAGTTTTCAAGCGTTAAAACCTTCTTGAGAAGTCGTTTTAAGTTAAAAACTTCTTTTTCAAAAAATTTGAAATAAAAATTTAAAATCAAGATTTTGCTCTTTATAAGATTTTCGAACACAAAAATGTAACAAAAATGATATTTTTCTTGATTCTAAGCTTGTACACCTATATCATAAAGATACTAGATCAGATTTACCAAGGTAAATAATCCTTTAGTGTACACAATAGCTTTGGAATCAAAAGAAAAGAAAAAATAAAGGACGATTTTGCAAAAACGAACCAACAAGAAAGCTTAAACACAAAAACTAAACACACCACTCCATGGCTCTTGATACCAATTGAAGAATACAAGTAATCTTTGATATGAAATGGGAAGGAACTTAGTGAGAGAAAGTGGAAGGATGGATGTATTCTAGAGAGAGAAAGTAAGAAACATATAATTCATTAGCAAAGTGAGAATACAAAACCAACCAACACCCTCTCCAAGCTATGGAGAGGGTATTTATACACTAGTTTGGCCGGCCATGGGGCCTATTGATGGGCTTACCATGGGCCTTGGGCCATATTAGCTTAATATGTTTAATATATCTAACTACGGGCTTTGACTAGTAAATATTGGAAGTGACCGAGACTTTTCTTGATCCTAACAATCTCCCCCTAAGGGAGGTCACTCCAATTTACAAAAATAAAGTCCTAGCATACTATGCTTTATCTTTAGTCCTCAACTCGTAGTTTTTAACTTCAATCTTTAACTTGTGAATTGTTGTAGCGATCTTTGACTTTAGGCTTGAGCTTGTTCCTTTATACTTGTTTGTGAAAGTGTGATCTTGAGCACCGTGAGATCATCAACCAAGCATAATCTCATTTCGCCATCTTGTAACTTTGCCATCTTGTGAACTTGTGACTTCTGGACTGACATGCTCATACCTTTCTTGATTTGTTGACTTGAAAAGCTTTAAAGTTGCATCTTTCTTGAAATTCTTTAACTTTAACACTTCGTCACTTTGAGAAAGATGTACGGTATTAGAGTAGCGGAAGACTTGAAACATGTACTTGAGCTTTCATGATGTCTTTATACTTGTCGGTCGGGTATGAGCATGCGGTTATGAATCTTGACATGTCTACGTCTAGCAGCTGCCACCATCATCGGGAATACCTACCGGTTTAGGTTAGTAATAATCCACAGATATGGACGAGAGTGTCTTTGTCACTTCGTCGAATATGGTTACAATAACCACGGTTCCTCGTTGATCAGTATAAATATTGCCTGTGATCAGATAGAATTCTGAAGAATCTTCTTGACAGGGTTTCGTAGTTGTACTAGCCGTTCTTATTACCGGAACGTCTCAAGGCAGACAGCACGATATGAGTGAACCAGCGAGTTACTATCTCACTGCTTAAATAGAAAAATTGATTTGAAAATCAATCGATGTGTTACTTGCTAAAGTGTTTTTGTGACATATCGAAAGTGTTGATCATTTCAAAAATTCATCATCAATCGTCAATTCATAACCTGGAACAAGTTTGATTCTTATAGAATCACACCATCGTTTCTTTCCAGTTGTCACAAGTTTGATTCGTAGAGAATCGCACAAGTCACCTACCATGAGCTTGTTTGATGTTGGCTCAAGCAGGATTTCCATCTTCATTGTGAATGATATCACTCAGATGTTCTAGCAAAATCACAAGGATAATGCGAAGGACTCTTAGTATATATCTTGTTATTCACATTGTGCGACTTAACAGATTTAATTTGACAAGTGTCCTAATGAGATTTATGGATGATCTCTTTTTGGCTCTAGACTCAATAGTGCACTTTGATTTTAGTGATCGGAGGCTGGAGCTGAGTGCCACCTTTTCAATATCAACTAACTCGGAGTGAGAGAGTTGATAGAAATGTGTGAATCTCCGTGAGTTTTGAAACAAAGTCTTTCCGACTTTGAGTGGCTGGGAAGGGTTGTGCATAGCGTCACTGGGTCCATGACTGTCTTCAATGTCGGACAACATCTTAGTGTTTCCGACAGTTTATGTATTGACCCGGTTTCTGCCTAAGTGTATGGAGGGCTTCTTTCTTTTCACCCTTTATCTTTACATTTCTTTTTCATTCTTCAACCCCTTCAATGCTTACCGAGACTTCATAACTAACACCTTGTTGGGTTTGTTCCAGTGTTAGCTCCATCTCAGTCTGCATTCTTCCCTTAATCTCACTTTACTCCTTTTATCATACCTAAGGACTTCTACACTAGCTAGTGGATATCCCTGGGTAGATCCCTCCGGTTCTGGTTGGATCATGGGATTTGAATACCTATGCCTAACCACCTTATATCTCTATAAATTAAAGTACATGGTTGGTCTTTTGAGTATTCCATCCCGATCAGAACCAAAATCATTGAAAGTTCAATCAAAATGTTTGATATAAATATCAAAAGATTTACACTTTGAGAGTTTTTCATCATCACTAAAAGCTCCCCCTTAACATGCGCATCGTAATCGTAGTACATACTAAGTGTGGAATGCATTGAGTCCATTTTATACAATCACATTTCAATACATATTAGATTCAGTTTAATCATATTTTCTCCCCTTATCCAAAATGTTAATCCCTTGATATTTTGGATATCAATTGATTAAACGTTCAAGGACAAAATGTTATATAGCAATCTATAAGGAACATTTTAATGCTCCCCCTCAATGTATGAGGGTATATAAGATAGTGTTGAGTACAATAAGATGGTTGATCATCCTGCTAAAGAAGCTATTGAGATTTCTGAAGCTCAACCTGCAAGACGTGGACTAGAGACATATTCATTTGTGAGTGCAAAGAAACAGAAGCTCATTGATGCTGAAGCTGAAGCAGTTCACATCATACTTACTGGGATTGATAATGATATTTACTCAGCAGTGGATACTTGTGCTAATGCAAAAGAGACATGGCTTGCAATTGAACGTTTAATGCAGGGCGAGAACATTAACAAGCAAGATGTGGAAATTAATTTGTTCTGAGCATTTGGAAAATTCACATCACGGGATGGGGAATCACTTGAGTTGTACTACTCTAGGTTTTACAAATTGATGAATGAACTAGTCAGAAATAAATGTGGTGTCTCCAATCATCAAGTGAATGTTTAGTTTCTACTTCAACTTCAACTAGAATGGAAAAGATCTGCGACAATTTTCACACAAGGAAAAGATCTCAAGGAAGTCTCATATCACAAACTCTTTGACATCCTTAAGCAACATCAGAATGAAGTGAATGAAATTCGAGCTGAAAGGTTAGAAAGGAATGTTAATCCTCTAGCACTTGTTGCTGCTACACAACAACAACCAACTTACTATCCTTAACCAAAACGAATTATAATCCTCCAACATCATCAACCCGATCATAAGCTGCTACCCGAAGCAAAGGAAAAGAGATTGCTAGATATCCTTCTCCACTTTCAGAATCAGAACATGAAGTTGTCAGTGATAAAGAAGACACTCCAAGAGACAAGGAAATTGAAAAACTCATGGCTTTAATCTAAACATCCTTCAATAAAATCTACAAACCAACAACAACCTCATAACATCATCAAATACAAGGAACATGAACTTTGATAATAATCTAAGAACTAATAGAAAATTTGGGTATGAAAGATAGACTAGGCAGTATGAGAATTAAACGGCTGTGAATGTTGTTGGGAACAGTGATTTAATGTGTTATCAGATAGTGCAGCAGACTGGGATTCAGTATTATAATTTCAAAGGGTTTAGGCATACAGCAAGGGAATGTAAATCAACAAAAAGAGTCACGAAAACTTTCTACCACAAGGATAATATGCTCCTATGTAAACAAGAGTAAGATGGGGTTCAGTTAAGTGCAGAACAACATGACTGGATACTTGATTCAGATGAGGAGTGTTGGAAACACAAAAAGTGTCGGTCACTTCCAAGTTGTAATAGTCTTAGCTCGTAGTTTATGTTATGATTAGATTAGTAATCTAGTCCGGCCGAAGGCCCATGGGAAGCCCATCATAGCCCATGGGCCGGCCAATCCATGTACTATATAATCCCTCTCCTAGCCTTGGAGAGGGGTTGGTTGTTTTATTTTTCCATTTTTCACACACATAATACAATTCATCCATTCCATCCATTACAACCCACATCTCTTTCTCTTGTTCTTGGTTTTGATCATTAGATTACATGTTTTTTCAATTGGTATCAGAGCCATGGAGTGGTGTGTTTAGTTTTTGTGTTTGATTTGTGTTCAAAAACCTTTATAAAGAGCAAAATAGTGATTCAAATTTTTTGGCTTAAAAACCTTAAAGTTTTTATTTTTATTGTTCCTATAGGGTTAGCAACACTAGTTGTACAAGAATTTTTGCTAAAAAACATTCAAAAATGTGTCTTTTTTAGTTTTGAAAATTTAGGTTTCGGAGTTGTGGGAACCGAATTAGACAATCGAACGAGTAAGCCGAACTAGACAACCGAACTAGATAACCGATCGAGAGAACCGAACTAGATTACTCTAGTTTGAACCGAACAAGATAATTCCCTGTTTGAACCG
>BQNB010115876.1:0-19624 GCA_026074375.1 Tanacetum coccineum
CCTCATCCACCTTTTTCTTCTTGATAGACTCTTATTGAAGATCTTCTCTCGCTCTCTTGGAACTTCCTTCTGTTCTTGTCTCACTGCCTTTTGTTCTTACTTCACTGTCTTCCACTAATTCTGTATCCATATCTACATATGTATTTACCCTCTTCATAGCTTTGTCAAATAACTTCTAAATATCATCAAAGCTTTTGTTCTTCAATTAATTATGCTTGTATCCAGCTATGTTTTTTAGATAAGTAGACATTGTATTTCTCTTTTGAGCTTTAGTTGGTGGTTTGTTCCTCATTTCTTGAGCTCTAATTACTACAAAGTATTTCTTTCTTGCTTCTAAGAGCTGTACAAATAATCTTGCCTTTTCTTCATTAGTCAGTTCTTCTAGCTCTTGAGCTTGCAATCTTTGAGCCAACTGATAATCAGCTTCAACTCTAGCCTGAACATTATCCCAAGCTATGCTTACTTCTTTAATTTGTTGAGCTATTTGATAATCAGCATATACCATTGCTTGCACATTATCCCATGAAACAATGTTGGCTTCTTCAATTTGTTGAGCTTTTTCTCTGGCAAGCCTTTCTTCTTCTTCTTCTTCTTCTTTAGCTTGTAGCTTGAAGGCAAGTTCTTCATCAAGCATCAATTGATCTTTTTTTGACAATTTCTTCACATGTTCTGGTTTAACCATTTTGCCTTTACCTTTATCCTGAACATTAAATTGTGATGGTTGTTGTGAAGAAACTGTTGGTGTAGGTGCTTGATCCTATTCATGAATAACAAACCCTTTTGCTCTGGGTCTTGTGCTCACAGCTATAATTGTTGTAGCATCAGTTGTTGTTGTTGTAATTGTACCCTACTCTGGTTCTTGTAACATAACCTTGTCAGCCTTGGGTTTTGCACTTTTCAAAGTTGCAAGTGCTTGAGCTAAAGTAACTTCATCAACACTTAAGTTCACATCTTTAGAAGCAACTTCAGTTTTAACGACCACCTCATGAACAAATTTAGTTTCAACAATCACCTCATCACCTTCAAGATTATTTACCCCAAACATATCTGTATCAACATCAAAATGAATACTAACTAAGTTAATTGCTGCATCAGCATTAATATCAGCTATCCTCGCTTATTTGGATGCATCCTCCTCACCCAAACCTTCTTCATCATAGTATTCCACTCTTCTAGACAAACCAACCTTGTATAATCTTTTAAGCCCATGAGTTCTTGACCCTCCTTTCTTCTCTAGTCTCTTGACCCTCCTTTTCAAACTTGTAATCTCCTGAGCTTGAGAGGTCTTAGTTTTCTCCAGATCAATAACTCTATTTTGAAAATTGGTACATAATTCCATCAATTCTTTTAGTTTCATGCTATCCTCACCACTTCGAAGTGTGTTACCTCTTGCGAGCAGTAGATCATTAGAAAGTTTAGATACATTCTCAAACCCAGTTTGAGCAATAGTATCCCCCATGGTTTCTTGGCGCCTGGGACCACTACCTAAACTAGTTCCTTGAACTTGGTTCATTAATGTTGTCATTGGATTGGGTCCATATGATGTTACCCCTATCCGCCTACATCAAAGCTAGTAGCGAGTAGTAGCATCCCATTCCAAACTGTCATCCAATCTCTCAAGTACAGCCTCGTCTGCAACATTATCTGTGCTGAACGTAGACCCTCCCACTAGGCTGTATGTACCTTAGTGTCTACTCTTTGGCTTCCTGGTTTTGTTTCTTTTAAGGTGAAGATGTTGATGGGTGAATAATGGTGGGTGTATGATAGGGATCAGTAGGATTTGCTGAACCTTCACCCATTTCTTCTTGAGCTTGTGCCATCATTGTTGGAAATAATGATGTTACACTTCTAGAGAATTCTTTTCCTACCCTTTTCATGTTTCTAAAAATCTTCTTTGTGTGAGAGGGCATAACATAGATCCCATTATGTTTTGACATCCTATCAACTTGTTTATTCAAAAACACTTGTACAAATCTTGGATACATCAAAAAAAATTCCACACTATCCAAGTTCTTCACCATACTTTCAAAAATGTATTTTTGAAAATATAACTTCTGGTTTGTAGCTAAACAGATAATTGCAGAATCCATAGTGCTACTAAATTCATTCCATACAATAGTCTTAGCAGTTAGGCATTGCAAAATGGTATGAATAAGGAATTTCCATTATGGGGAAAAGAATGCCTTATAGAAAGTAAGCTTCTGTGAAAGTTTCTCATACCCCATTAGTGTAAGCTGTTCAAAGATGGTAGCATTGGGTAGACAATCAACACCTTCAGCATCTTCCAGGTGAAGATCTCTTCTTACAAGGATTCGGTAATGATCACTTCTTGCCCATCCACTGAGGGCCTTGTAACTGAACTTTCCTCATTAACCGTTTTTCGCCCTTATAGAAGCCCAGAAATTTGTTTCAAAGCACGAAGTCTATTAGTAAGATTGATTGTTAGTGCATATTTGATAAGGTTTGCATTCAGAAAATCAACAATTTGCTCAAACCCTTCACTTTCAGTGGGTTTAGATAAAAACGCGACCATGTTGTGAGTATCAGCAAACTTTAGAGTCGACATTGTGTTGGGTTTTGATGATGAATGATAAAATTGAGTTAGGGTTTGTGATTAGAGAGTATATGATTGAATGAAATCGATTAAATGAGTGATTGAAACCCTTAATCAAAGTATTTATGAAAATACCCTCAACAACATTAACTTTTAATAGCAGTAGTAAGTTATGTCTGGCAGCATTAACTTATGCCTAACAACATTAAGTTATGCCAGCAATATTAACTTATAAGTTATGCCTACCAGCATTAACTTTGAGTCACCAGCATTAACTCCAATTCCATTCCAAACACTCTGTCTATTTTTAATATATTCAACTCTCTTTTTGTTTTTTAACTCACCACTTCTCTCAATTCTTTTACTCACCAAAACTCTTTGTCTGTTTTTATTTCACACATCTCTCTTTCTGTTTTTATTCTCACCAACTCTCTTAATTTTTTTTCTCACCAAATCACTCTGTCTGTTTTTATTCCACACATCTCTCTTTCTGTTTTTATTATAACCAATTCTCTCAATTCTTTTTCTCACAACTTTCACAATGTTAATTATCCCAGCAGTATTAAGTATAACTAACAGCATTAACTTAGCAGTATTAAGTATAACTAGCAACTGGTCAACAAACCGCCGTTGACTATTTCCTTAAATCGTGGATCTTGTCCCTACCTTTTGTCAAACCGCCGGCTAGAGTATAATAAAATACTCAAACCGCCACGAAGAATTACAACTTCAAATTTTTTCAAAATCACTCAAATAAGCGTTTAAGCCACGAACCAAAGCTAGGATTTGCAATATTAAGCGTCTCTAAGAAGATTTAACACACAATAACATGTATATCTTTGTGGATCGTCCAAAAAGTAGCAACTCTCCACGAAGAACACTTAAAGAAATTCGAACCTTTTTTGCTAGATTTCAAGCTTGAGGCTTGAGTATCACTTGTAGGAGTAACAATGTATCATCCTTAGCTTATATCACACGAAAAACACCACGATTAACCAGCCAATCAAGCCCAAAAATGAATTTTGAGCCGTGGGGTATTTAGGACCAAAATGAGCTCGAATTTGATGCTTTTAACCACAAGAATCAACCACGAATCCACACGTAGCTCTGATGCCAATTGTAGGATCCCGTAACACTTCACTTCATAGAATCAAACACGAATTAGAACTAGAAAGGAGAAAGAAAGAGTTGTTCTAGAGAGAGAGTTTAGAGAGAGAGATGAGAGAAAAGAGAAATGGAATTATATTTGAAAATGAACAACTAGCTTTTTCTAAATAAGAAAAAGCTTATATACCCCGTCACGTTAAAGGTACGCGCGGGATATTTAACTAGGACCCGGGCTCGGGTTTTGCTTAGGATTAAACCCGAAACATATACAATATTAGATTAACTATCGAGCCCGATTCCCGATAATATCCTATTACAACGTTAACTAATTAGAGACCGAAGCTCCATCGTAGAGTGACCGAGCTTCCTTGTTAGACTCAATAAATTGAGGCTAACACACATCCTCCTTCTGCTTTACTTGCAGTCCTAAGAAGAATGTAAGTTCACCCATAGAAGTCATCTGAAACTTCTTATGCATCGTCTTCTCAAACTCAGTGCATAATGACTTCTTTGTAGAGCCAAAATGATATCATCTACATACACTTGAACTAACAAAATATCACCTTTATCCCTTCTGATAAACAAAGTCTTGTCTATCTTTCCTCTCTGAAACCCATTATCCAACAAATAAGTTGACAAGGTTTCATACCAAGCTCTAGGAGCTTGATGCAGTCCATAAAGTGCCTTTTCTACTTTGTATACTCTATCAGGGAAGTCTGGATCTTCAAATCCTGGTGGTTGACAAACATAGACTTCTTCTTCAATCTTACCATAAAGAAAAGCACTCTTGACATCCATCTGGTACACCACAAAGTCTTTAAATGAGGCATAGGCTAAAAATAGCCTAATTGCTTCAATTCTTGCAACAGGGGTAAAGACTTCATCATAGTCAATCCCTTCTTCTTGTGTGTACCCTTGAGCAACCAATCTTGCTTTATTTTTAATCACAATTCCTCTTTCATCCTTTTTATTCCTGAAGACCCATTTAGTACCTATGGGCCTTTTGCCATTTGGTAAATCCACCAAGGTCCAAACCTTTTGTAATTTAAATTGTAGAAGCTCATCCTGCATAGCTTCTATCCAGCTTGGATCCTGCAATGCTTGGATTACCTTCTTGGGTTCTACTTGTGATAAGAAGCAGGCAAACAAGCAATTTTGAAAGTCTTTATGGTTTGTTCTTTGCTGAACTAAACTAAACAAACCATGTTCTTCCAAATTCTTTGTCATTCTTCTTGTTTGAGGTGCTGAATTCAAGTCTCCAATAATTTGTTCAACTGGATGATCTTTGTGTACTCTTGTAGTTGGAATAGGACTGACAGGCATAAATGCATCCAAATTGTTCATGTCAGCCTCTGCACCAACATCTTCATCATCATCTGAATAGACAATATCTTCCAAAGCAGGCATATTTGGTTCATCTGGAAGTTCAATGCTTGCTTTTCTACCAACAACATTAACTTCATTTGTGCTAGCAGCATTAACATTGTTAGTGTTGTTAACACTAGCATCCTTCTCTTGATCATCTCTTTCATCCTCTTTACTTGGATCACCACCTTCTTTTCCTGGTTCTTCAGTAACCTTCTTTTCATCATCTCCTGAAGGTTTGAATCCAGCATCAGGAGAACTCTTTGAACTTTGAGAGAATGGTGGATCAGCAGTCCACAATGGTAGCAGAATGTAATCTTTGCCAGGTACTGTCTCCATTCTAGCTTTACCTGCATCATCACATGCTTTTGTACCTGCATTACCATTAGACTGATTTCCTGCAACAACTGGCTTATAATTCATTGACTTTGTTAGTGCATCAATATCAAAAAGCCAATTTGGTCCACTTCCTGCAATATTAGGTGTATTCTCACTAAACTGGACATGCAGGTTCTCTTCAACTATCCTAGTTCTACTGTTGAATACTCTAAATGCTTTACTATTGATTGAGTACCCAACAAAGAATCCTTCATCAGCCTTACCATCAAACTTGCCTAAGTGATCTATGGTATTTCAACTTGCCTAAGTAGATATATGGTGTGAGAATTGTAACAGAGGATAACCAAATTGTCTTATGAAGGCATAAAGCATGGTTTTTCTTAAAAGAACATGTTCAGTATTGTTATGAGGCTTAGTTACTAATACCCTATTTTGCACATAGCAAGCAATATTAACTGCTTCAGCCCAAAAAGTAGTTTGGTAGTTTAAATCAGGCTAAAAATACTTTGTCCTTAGCAGCCTTAATTAGTGTTTTATCTTTCCTCTCAGCTACTCCATTTTGTGAGGAGTTATGCTAATACTAAATTCTCTTTATACCTTTTCTCTTACAAATGATTCATCTCCTTATTATTGAAATCAGTTCCATGTCACACCTAATTACCTACCTTTGATCTATAGCATTTTCTACTCCAGTTATAACAGGGACTTAAGAATGCCACCTTAGTCTCATCCTTAATAGCTAGAAGAAAACCCCAACTAAACATACGTAATCATTTGTTGACAACTAGCAATCATCTTTTTCATTAAGTTTATACAAAATAATGGATCCAAACAATCCCATGTGCAAATGTATGTAAAGGATGGCTGATTGAATTACTATTTTGTCTTACAAGAAAAAAAAAGGATGCTCTATGTTGCTTTTCCTAGTTGACAAGCAACACAGTTTGATGAATTTCAAAAGTTTTGATGGGTAATAACCCTCTTAACGATTTCCCTTAACCAGTCTTATTCATAGTTATGAAATTCCTATTGTGTCAAGCCCTCTATGCCAAAGTTTAGATTCATCAGATGTGGTTGGCTTTGCAAAGAGGACAAGTTATGGGACCGCCTTTAGGAACAATATTCTTTAACTCAACACTATACATATTGTTCTTTTAGGAACTTTAAGTATAAAACATGCCTTCATCAGTTTAACTTAAAGTTTGGAGATTTAAAAACAATACATTCAGTGTCATTAAAGAGAACACTATTCTTTTTGTCACACATTTGTGAGACACTAAAGAGGTTAAACTTTAACTCTCTTACAAAATACACATTCTCAAAATCTAAATTACCAGTTTTGATTGTACCTCTGCTTGTGATTTTCCCTCCTTTGGGGTTACCTCCAAAGGCAACATATCCTCCATCAATTTCTTTAAAGTCAGTAAGATAGGACATGTTCCCTGTCATGTGCCTTGAGCATCCACTGTCAATCACTCCTTTCTCCTGCAAATCTTGTTGTGGATTGCCCTGCACATAAGGTAAGAAAATCAGTCTCTTTTGGGGACCCAAGCCATCACTGACTTGGATATGCCTTGTGCATCAATATAATCAAACCTTTGGAGGGATGGTTGATGCGCTGTTGTGTTTAGAAACATGGTTAATTAACTTTTGGTCTTTGGTTTACAAATCAATCAAGTTGACGGCTTAACAGCTATTAACCTAGTTTCCCTTAACTGCTTTAAGTACAGCTTTTGCCTTAAGGCAGTAGTTAACCTTTTGATTAAAATTACTATTTTTAGTTGTTGTTTTGTTGTTAATGGGCCTTCTAACAGTTGAATGTGCTTTATTAAAAACATTTGTCATTGGTCTTGCACTATTCACTATTGTTCTGGGTTGAGCAGTATTAACTGGTCTAGCAGTAGTAAGTGATACTAGGCCAGACCTCATTAATACTGCTTTTGTAACCATGTTCCTTTTAGGACTAGGGTGAGTCATTCTAGAAAAATTCTGGTGATTCACCATTTGAGTATAGTTCCACACTGGTTGTACCATCTTTTTATTATTAAACTGTCTCTGATGGTTTCACAATTATACTGCAGGTGATCAAAACTTCTACATACATAACAAGCTTTGTTAATCATCTCAAAATTACTCAGTTTTTGAGACATCATATTATTCCAGTTTCTTTGGTTTATCTAGGACTATGTGTGTTCAGCCTATTTGATCACCTTGTATAACAGTGGTATTTCTTGGAGATTTTACTTGCTCTTTGATTTAACAAACTCATTTTAGCAAAACTAGGTTTAACAGTTTTCTTTCTATTTAGCCTGAGGCAATATTCTTCCCCGTATTAGACACACCAATCCTCAAAATTGGGCCCATTATTATTCCTAACACTTAGCCTTTTGCTTTACTAGTCTTTGCTTCATATGTCTTAGCTTCACTAGTCTCACTACAAGCTCTTAACTATAGCATCACAAATCTTCTTCTAGACCATGAGATTGACATATCAGGTTTTGGAGGGCATAAGGTTCTGTGTATGGAGGTGAACAAATTTATACCTTAAACCTATTTTGCACTTATCAACTATCTGACAGTCTATTAGTTTGCTTAAACTTTTAGATGAATTCTTAAGTTTTTCTACTGTTAGCTGAATTTCATCTTTTTATTTTTGAGCCAGTTTCAACTTCTACTAAAGGCTTGTATGACTACTTCTCTTAATTGAAATATCAGTTTTAAGACCCTTGATATCTTCCTCATAATAAGACTCATTTTTCTTATTAAACTTGAAAGTCTTGCTCTACAGACTCTAACCTGTTTTCATAAGTAATAAACATTTAACTTAGATGTCCTTAAGTCTTTTAAAAGTTGTTCATTTTTGTTTTTAAGTATTTTAACATTTTCAAAAAAAGATGATGAACAGTTTGATTCAGTGACACCTCAAAGTTAGAACTTGTAGAAGTTTAAGCATTATGAGTGCAAAGTTAGTTAGACCTTCTTTCTGCTTGATCACGCCAATCATACCCATCACCATTCACAAGACTTCAAAGCATTAGAAGTAGTTGTCTATCTGGCACAACCTTATTGTGTTCTCCATATTTTTATTTTCTTGGTTCTTAGGAGCCCTTGCACTCTTTGTCTTACAATGTGTACCCTTTTGTGGGCGTGGCTACACTCCACCTTGGACTTATCAAACCCAATGGTCTTAGTACCATTAACAGAAAACTTCCTTCCAGTGTTCTTTAAGAATCTCCTTGCCCTCATTGTTAGCATAGCCATCTGCCACCTTAAATCCATCTCTTCTAAATCATCAAGTATGAAATTGCTTGCAAGTCATCATGGTTAATTGTTGTGGGACTGTTTGGATTGGTACTTGCCAAAGAAAGCCACAGATGACAGCATCACCCAAGTTGTCAATTGTTGTTGAGTTAACATCAGTAGAAAGTGCTAGCAGTTGTAGCACCATGAGTAGTATTAACTGCTCTATTTGTATTGTTGGTGCTGTTTAAGGACACAAAGGCTACGTTTTATGTGTTTGTGCTTGAGCTTGTTGTCCCTTTGACCTTTGGTTCATAGATCTTCATGTTGTTGTAAAGATCATCCATGCTTAATGTATCTATCTCAGGCTTGTTCCTCCACCTCAATGGTAAGTGTGTTCCAATTCTGTTACAGACTTCTTAAGAAATTCTGATTTCATCTTTTATGGGTACTTTCACATGAATCTACAACTAAATGATAAGCTTTTGAAGCTATCAAAGGTTTGATCTAACACCTCTGATGCTAGATGCAATAAAATTTTAATTACTACTGCTAAGAAGATTCCTCTGAGTCTTTTAATAGCAGCTTCCCTCCAAACTTATTCTCAAAGCATACAGCAATGCACTTGGCATCTTGATTGGAGTTTATAACTTTAATTGATGTTATTAGGGATTCCATCATAAAGTGCTTTTTGCCTTCACTCTAACCTCTTTTGTGCCCATTCTTTAAGCAGTCGCAGGAGCAATTATAGTCTTAAAACTTCAAAAAACTTTTGTTATTGAGAGTGCATTACCATTTCTCTATTGAACTTCCCATAGAGAATAATCAATCATCTGGATTGTATTTCCATCCTCATCCTCACGAGCTCATACTCACCTGGTCTTAGCATATGCCTTTTGATGCAGCCAGCTATATGTGGCTTGAGTCTTGATCCATGTTATTCTTAGCAAAGTTTCTCTAAAGCAACAGCTTGATACACGTGTTGATCCCTTAATGGATCTTTGTATTTTTAGCTTGTGTAAGGTTTTAGTTGATGCAAGATAAATCCATACACAATATCGTAGAAACTTTGTAAAATTATATCAAAGATTATGTGGAATCTATCTTTGATCCATAAGAAAGAATATGAATAGATCAAGTAATTCTAATGAACACAGGTTTAACAAACAAAGCTTCTTCAATATATTAATACAAATACTCTAAATAGTATTTGGGTTACAAAAAAACCTGTGAAGCTCCAAAGTCTAGATGACAATTGTTAATATTTAACTGAAATCTAACGCTATGCCTAGGGACTCATTTATATACATCAAGGAGTCATAGTCGATATTACAATTTATTCCTAAACTTAGTATATTATCAACGATATATTCTATAAATAACCAATCCTTATCAACTAAGTTTATTGATCTTTAATCAAATCTTTTCTTTTCTTATAAGCATTCTTTATCCTTTCTCTGGATAGTAGAAAAATCTACTAGCAGTCTTTAATCTATTAGTTAGTTGTAAATTATGTACTTGCAGCATTAACTTGAACTATATAGCAGTAGCGAACTTCTACACCATACAAACATTAATGTGTACAAGCAGTAGTAACTACTTAGATACTTTCATTCATTATTTTCCCAGGAAGTACTTAAATTTACTCTAGCTTTAGTAATAACATATACTATGCAGTAGTAACTAGCAGTAATGTATATACATGCATTACTATGTTTAAAAACACTAGCGTACTAAGTTACACTAAGCATATTTTTTATTAAGTTAATGAACAACACTAACTTTAGATCAATAGCGTAACACTAACCTTAGCCCTGCTGTAACTCTAAGATCATCAAGAAGTCTTTTAATCCCAATCATTAATTTTGAAAACTTGACATTATAAGGAAAAAATGATATGACACCACAAGTATGTTGAAGACGGGGTGAGATGCCTTAGTGAACAATGTATCTTATTAATTGACATTATAGTTTCTACATTTTCATTTCACTTGAAGTTATTTGTAATAAAATGCACATTTATGAGATGTACCCAAAAAAGCATTAAAAGGGCTTTGGTTTTAAGCCCACCCTCAAAATTGATCCACATAAATATGACATTTGTTAGTATCATAATTTTTAAACTTTTTGTAGGCAAGAGAGTGTTGAACACACATTTTAACAAACATACACTTTTTATAGAAAGATACAATACAGTATATTGTTAGACATATTTGACTATGGTGTAAATATCTTTTGAAAAAATTTGTTCACTGGTTTTTTAAAAACATGATAGAAGATTCTATTTCTATTTGTAGAGTAAGCGCAACTGAAGCGTACATTCTCTATTACATTCGGATCCGCGTTATGCACTGAAATGTATATAAATCATATAGGAAAAAATTTAGAAAATGACATGTTTTGAAACATTTGAAACTCTTGCGCGAAACTTTATTTTACACAACGTGTCAATGTTATCGAAAAATTTCTCCTAGGTTAAGTAAATGTTATCGATTCTAAGAGACATGTCGAGAAGATTCTTTTTGTATTTTTTGAAATTTTCTGATTTTGTATTTTGTTTTTCTAGATTTTATATTTTTGTATTTTTTTTGTAGGTTTTATATTTTTGTATTTTTCTTTTTTTCAAAAACATTTATAGATCAAAGTAAAGAGAAAAATAAAATATATTTACAAATTCGTGTTTGATGTATTAAGAGTATGCGTTTGCCCAGAACCTCCTAGTTCTTCTGGAAGTCAAAAATTCATACCGAGATCGTCGACTAAGATACTTAAAAAACCAATCTTCCGACGAGTTTAGTAAAACAGGTCAGCTAACTGTATTCAGTTCGACAAAGTATTAATTCAACAATACCCTTTTAATCATGTGTCCTTTATGAAATGATATTCTGACACTCGACTGTGTTTGGTACTGGGAATGCTGGACTGGATTGCACGAGATGGCTATGGTCTGCCTTGTGTGAATCTTTAATACATAGGTATTTTGTCAAGTGTAAAGCCATAATCTGTGAGCTGAGTTCTCAACCATAAAACTTGAGCGCAGCACGCAGATAAGGACACATACTCGGCTTCTGCTGAAGACATTTAATGACATCAAATAACGTCTATTTTATAGCATTATTTATCCCATGTTATTAACCCATTTTATATAGTTATTTCAAAGAATTGTTACTTAATCGTTTATATTTGAGAATTGCAGTAATTATGGAGTAATTGGTGAAAGATAGCAAAAGGCGCGCATTCTGGAGCTTAAATGAAGATATTTTGAAGATTACTATTCTGAAGACCAATATGCCTTATCCATCAAGGAAGATACGGCGTATCCGTGCCTGCACTCACCAAAGACCACAGAGGAATAAGCCCAATACGCCGTATCCAGAGAGACTCAATACGCCGTATTCAAGATATAGTATTTGAATATTCTAGAAGATATCAAGCGTGGTCCCTACTCCAAGAAATCCCCAATACGCCGTATCCAACACTTGGATACGCCGTATCCAACCAACTTCCAGACCTTATAAATTAGGAAATCTCAAATGAGTTTTATAGTGTGTCTAATCATATTCACGATACCTTCAAAACCATAAAAGTCGATTTTCAAGAGGAGAAAGAGAGGAAGAGGATCGTAGCAACGTTATCATTCCATGGAGACATCGTGTAATTCCATATACTTTAGTAATCGTTCAGTTTTTGGTATCATCTTAACCTCGGTTAGTTTACTTGGCTAATAATTGCTCTTGTATGTATTATGACGTTTTTGAAGGCTAAATGCCTTGGGTATTAGCCTATTAGTATGAAGATCTGAATATTTGGTATTCGTTTATTCGATTTCTTAATTTATATTGTATGCTTGTTTATGTTTATCAATTTATACTTGTTTACGCGCTTTTGTATGCGACCTATCATTCAACTGGATCTAGTGAAGCGGACCAAGTAGATCTAGAGTCCGGGATAGCTCTCCATATAGTAATTTATACATCTAGAATAATAGTTACACAAATATTGTCCTTCTAAGTCTGTGTCTAGGATACGCTTCGGGCTTAACTAGTTAATTGGATATTGCCAATGGTTTATTAATTGTGTGGACTAGCAGGTGACTAGATAAATTAACAAGTAACGTTCTGATTCCATTGGATAGTTGGACAAGTGGACTACTAGTGTATAAATTTCCATTAAGCGGTAAGTGGGTAAAGTCTCTATGAGCTAGGGTTTAACAAGATCACCATTGCTTTAATCCTTAAGATAGATTATAATCAGCAAATAAGGATGCTTTATGCGGATGCTTTAATTGTGACAGAATTATTGTGTCTAGGTCTTAGGATGATGTAACGCCTAAGTCTTAAGAATGATATGCCACCTCGAGAGAAGAAATCATTGCACTAAATAAACAAACCAACGTTCTAATCAGATTAATAATGGTTAATACAGTTTTCTTATATAAGGTTCGACCGCTCTTTTATCTTTTGTTAATTAGCTTGCGTGGGTAAAAGTGCCTTGAATTGATTATAGACACCAACCAAACCGTGCCAGTCTCTCAGGCTAAAAACCCCCTTTTCCCGTTAGAATTAGGATTTAGACTGACATAGGTTTAACATAGGTTTAGAATAGAATAGAATTAACATAGATTAGATAACCAAGATATTAATTAAATTGATAGATTTAACCTTGCTTCAAGTGTTCGACACCCTACTTACCACGAAACTACTACCGATCGGGTACACTGCCCGTTAAAGTGTTGTTTTTGGTTTAGTCGGCAAAATATAAATTTAAAACTTGAATCATCTTAAATATACCATACAACGACAGCACATCAAGTTTTTGGCGCCGTTGCCGGGGAGTGAAAATTAATCTTGATTTTTATTTGATATTTTGGTTTTTAACATTAGATTAGATCTAACCCTTAGGATTAGTGTAATTTAGATTAGTGTATATTCTTGTATATTCTGTAATATTTGTATATTTGTATTTAATTGTTTGCTTGTATATATTTGTGTGTTTAATTGTTTGCGCATTTAAAAAGACTTTTCTATCAATAACAATCCTTATCTCATAATAATTCTTGATCTTCAAGCAAATCTTTAGCTTTCAAGTATTGTAATCTTTCAGCAGTTGTAACTTTGTACCAGTAGCATTAACTCTTAACAAGCAGTAATAACTTATACACTAGCAGCATTAACTGTGTACAAGCAGTAGTAACTACTTAGAATATTTTCTTAAATCTTCACTAGTAGTACTAACTTTACACTAGCAATACTAACATATACTAGTAGTAGTAACTAGCAATACTAATATACACTAGCAGTACTAAGTTACACTAGCAGTAGTAACTATGAACTAGCAGTACTAACTATACTAACTACTTAGCATATTTTTCATTAGAGTTAATAAACAGCACTAACTTTAGCTTAGCAACAGTAACACAAACCTTAGTAGCAGTAACTTCAAGTCATTTGAAAAGACTTTAATCCCAACAATCCTCCCCTAAACTTGATATTCTCTTCAAAATCTCAAGTTTCTTCATTGAAAGCTTCATTAATCACCAGGAGGATGCTTCTAAACACTTCATTGATTCTTGAGATGTTTTGTGAGAAGTTTAAGAAGCTGATATACCATTTCACTGAAATGATCACATTGAAGCTTCTTGTTAACATACAGTAATGTAGCAGCATTTAAGGGGATATCTATTTTCTACCAGATAGAATGTGGGCATCATGTTGCATCCTTAAAGAATGAACTCCACATGAGTCATATATTTTCCAATCCAACACTCTGTAATCTTGTTGATTCTTCCATACTTGATCTTCAACATGTGGATCAAACATTGTCTTTATCTCTGTGAACATTGACTAGATAAATGTCTTTATTAGTATCAATATCATCAATCCTCCCCTGTTTGGATGCATCCTCTTCACCCAAACCTTCATCTTCAGAGGATTCTATCCTAGCTGACAGACCAACCTTGTATAATCTTTTAAGCACATGAGTTTTTGACCTATTTTCTTTTTTAGTCTCTTGACCCTCCTTTTTAAACTTGTAATCTCCTAAGCTTGAGAGGTCTTAGTTCTCTCTAGATCAATAACTCTATTTTGCAAATTGGTACATAATTCCATCAATTCCTTTAGTTTCAGACTATCCTCATCACTTCAAGGTGTGTTAACTCCTGCGAGCAGTGAATCATTAGAAGTTTTAGATACATTCTCGAACCCAGTTTAAGCAATAGTATCCCCATGGTTTCTTGGCGCCTGGGACCACTACCTAAACTAGTTCCTAAGGAACTTGGTTCATTAAGTGTTGCCTTGGATTGGGTCTTATTGATGTTACCCCTATCCTGCTCTGTATCTAAGCTAGTAGTAGTAGTGGCAGCCCTTTCCAAACTGTCATCCATCTTCTCAGAGACAGCCTCATCTGCAACATTGTTTGTAGGACCACTAGGCTGAGGTACCTTAGTGTCCTTTCTATTTGGCTTCCTAGGTTGTTTGTTTTTTAGGTTGAGAATAATTTGATGGTTGAATAATAGTGGGTGTGTAATGGGGATCATTTGGATTTGTTGAACCTTCACCCATTTCTTCTTGAGCTTGTACCATCATTGTTGGAAATAAGGGTGTTTCTCTTCTAGAAAATCCTTTCCCTACCTTTCTAATGTTTCTAAAATCTTCTAAGTGTGAAAGGTGTACATAAATCTTAATGATTTGACATTCCTTCTAGTTGTTTCTCCAAAAACACTTATACAAATCTTAGATACATCAAGAATTTACCAGACACATTCTCCAAGTTCTTCACCATACTTTCAAAAATGTATTTTGAAAAGTTAAACTTTAGGTTTGTAGCTAAACATATAATTCCTGAAGCTATAGTGCTACTAAATTCATTCCATGCAGTAGTCTTAGCACTTAGGCATTGCAAAATGGTATGAATAAGGAATTCCCATTAAGGAGAAAAGAATGCCTTATAGAATGTAAGCTTCTGTGAAAGTTTTTCATACCTCATCCTTGTAAGTTCTTAAAAAATGATAGCATTTGGCAAGCAATCTGTACCTTCCTCATCATTCAGTTGAAGGTCACGTCTAACAGATGCTTTAGTAATGATTATCTTTTTCCCATCTACTAGGGCTTGTAACTGTACTTCCCCATTCATAGTTTTCACCTAGACAGTAGCCTAGAATTATTTAATGCACGAAGTATAAATAGTGGGATTGATCGTTAGTGCATATCTTATACGGTTTGCATTCAGAAAATTCACTATCTGCTCAAACCCAACCTATCAGCGGGTTAGATCAAAAACGCAAAAAAACCAAAATTGTGAGTATCAACAAACTGTAGGGTCGTCATTGTGCTGGGTTTTGATGATGAATGATGAAATTGAGTTAGGGTTTGTGATTAGAGAGTATATGATTGAATGAAATCGATTAAATGAGTGAATGAAACCCTTAATCGAAGTATTTATGAAAATACCCTCAACAACATTAACGTTTACCAGTAGTTGTAAGATATGCCTAGCAACATTAACTTCAACAACAGTTGTAAGTTTTGCCTAGCAGCATTAACTTTCAACAACAGTAGTAAGTTATGCCTAGCAGCAGTAACTTTGAGTTACCAGCATTAACTCTAATTCTAGTCCACAAGCTGAGGCCTTAACAGAATTAACATTATTTCCCTTAACAACATTAACTACTGCTTTTGGCCTAGCAGCATTAACTACTGCTTTTGGCCTAATAGCATTAACATTTTTATCCTTAACAGTATTAACCCTTTGATTAAAATTACTGTTTTTAAAAGTTGTGTTCTTATTAATGGGCCTCTTAACAGTTAAATGTGCTGTTTTAGAAAGATTTCACATTGGACTAGCACTATTCACTGTTGCTTTTGTGTGAGCAGTATTAACTGATACTAGGCCAGACTTCATTAATACTCCTTTTGGAACCATGTTCCTTTTAGGACTAGGGTGAGTCATTCTATAAAAATTATGGTGATTCACCCTTTGAGTATAGTTCTACACTGGTTTTACCATCTTTTTATTATTAATCTGTCTCTAATGATTATCACAATCATACTGCAGGTGATCAAAACTTCCACATACAAAACAAGCTTTGTTAAACATCTCAAAATTTCTTCCTAATCTTTGAGACATCAAATTATCCTAGTTTCTTTGATTGCCTCTAGGAGTATGAGTGTTTTGCCTAAGTTTCTCAACATGTTTAGCAGTTTTCCTAACAGTTTTTTATTTAGGTTTAACAAACTCTATCTTAGCAAAACTAGGCTTAACTGTTTTCTTTTCAATCTTAGCCTAAGGCACATCTTCTTCCTCACTATCAGACACCCATTCCTCAATAATTAGAGGACCAAAGTTTTTCCTAACAACCTTAGGCTTGTTTGCACTGGCCTTAGTTTCACTAGTCTTAAATACAGGCTTCTTAACTGTAGGCTCACTAACTATAGGCTCATTCATAAACTCTTCTGGACCAGAGATTGACAAATCAGGTTTTAGAGGCATAAAGTTTACTATATAGGGAGGTGGAACAACATTATAGCCTAAACCTGTTTTGCACTTATCAACTATCTGACAATCTATTAGTTTGCTTAAGTTTTTAGATGAATTCTCAAAAAAATTTACTATTAGCTGAATTTCATCCTTTTGTTTTTGAGCAAGTTCCAACTTCCTTCTAAGCTCTATAATGGCTACTTCTATTAAATGAATCTCACATTTTAAGACCTTGATATCTTCCTGATAAACAGACTCATTTTTCTTATAAACTAGAAGTCTTGATTCTACAGACTCTAAACCTGTTTTATAAGCAATAGCATTTAACTTAGACGTCCTTAAGTCTTTTAACAGTTGTTCATTTTGTTCTTTAAGAATTTTAACATTTTCCAAACAAGATGATGAACAGTTTGAATCAGTAGATACCTCGGAGTTATAACTTGTAGAATAGTAAGTCATGAGTGCAAAGTTAGTTGGACCTTCTTTTGCTTGATCACTCCAATCATAGCCAGAACCATCATAAGACACCAAAGCATTAGAAGTAGTTGTCTCCAATAGCACAACCCTTCTTGTGTTCTACCTATTCCTGTTTTCTTGGTTCCTTGGAGCCCTGCACTCCTTTGCAAAGTGTCCCCTTTTGTGGTAGTTGTAACACTCCACCTTAGACTTATCAAACCCAATGGTCTCATTACCATTAACAGTAAGCTTTCTTCCAGTGTTCTTTAAGAATCTCCTTGCTCTCATTGTTAGCATAGCCATCTGCCACCTTAAGTCCATCTCTTCTAAATCATCAAGATGAATTTGTTGCAAGTCCTCATTGTTAAGTTATGGACTATTTGGTTGACTTGCAAAGAAAGCACAGATAACATCATCACTTAAGTTATCAATTGTTGTTAAGTTAACAACAGTAGCTTGAGTGCTATCAGTTGTAGCACCATGAGTACTATTAACTGCTCTATTTGTACTGCTGGTGCTGTTTGAGGACACAAAGGCTACATTTTGTGTGTTTGTGCTTGAGCTTGTTGTCCCTTTGACCTCTGGTTCATAGATCTTCAGGTTGTTGTAAAGATCATCCAAGCTTAATGTATCTATCTTAGGCTTGTTCCTCCACACAATGGTATGTGTGTTCCATTATGGTGACAGACTTCTTAAGAACTTCTGATTCACATCTTCTTGTGAGATACTTTCACCATGAATCTCCAACTGACTGATAAGCTTTTGAATCCTATCAAAGGTTTGATCTAACACTTATGAGCTAGTTGCAGTAAAATTTTCATACTGCTGCTTTAGAAGATTCCTTTGAGTGTTTTTAGTAGCAACATTACCTCCAAACCTCTTCTCAACAGCCTGCGGCAATGACTTAGCATCTTTGATGGAGTTAAAATTTAATTGATGTTCATTAGGGATGCCCATCAATAAAGTGCTTCTTGCCTTTAACTCTAACCTCCTTTGTGCCTTTTCTTCAACAGTTGTAGGAGCAATTATAGTCTCAACACCTTCAACAACTTTTGTTATTGGAGGTGCATTACCATTTTTAATTAATTCCCATAGAGAATAATCAATCATCTGGATGTACTGTTCCATCCTCATCCTTCAAAGCTCATACTCACCTGGTTTAAGCATAGGCACTTTTGATGCAGCCACCATATGTACTGAGTCTTGATCCATGTCTTCTTAGCAAAGTTTCTCAAAGCAACAAGCTCTGATACCACTTGTTGATCCTAGTTAACTTCTAATGATTAAATTCCTTAAGCTTGTTTAAGGTTTAGTTATGCTAGAAAAATCTAGCATAACTTAGTTAAGAAATTTTGCTTGATAATACTAAAGATTATGCATAATCTAATCTTTTATATAAGAAGAATTCTTTAGTAATACAAAACAATATAATTTCAACAATAAAAGCTCCAATATTATTATTACAAATAATATGAATACTCTCCTAGTATTAGGGTTACAAAACCTTGAAGCTATGAATTATACGACTAAGATACCTAAACAAAAGATTTCTAGATCTTAAACTCTATGCCCTATGACCTCTTTTTATACACCAAGGACTCCTAGTCGATTTACAATATATTACAAAAACTTAGATTACTCTCAAAGATCTATTCTATAAATAACTCATACTTATCACGTAAGTAATCTTGATCTCCAATCAATCTTTATCTTTCAGCAGTTGTAACTTTGTACCAACAACATTAACTCTTAACAAGCAGTAGTAACTTATACACCAGCAACATTAACTGCGTACAAGCAGTAGTAACTACTGAGAATATTTTCTTCAATCTTTACTAGAAGTACTAACTTTACTCTAGCAGTACTAACATATACTAGGAGTAGTAACTAGCAGTACTAATATACACTAGCAGTACTAAGTTACACTAGCAGTACTAAGTTACACTAGCAGTAGTAACTGTGGTTCCTTAAACTGAATGGATCTTTGCAGCCTATAAAGGATGATAGCCTAGATGTATAAATACAACAGACTATGTAGAAACAATGACTTGAATACAATATGTTAATGCGGAATCTTAACACACGTAC